>CAKNYM010049178.1:0-25984 GCA_932195095.1 Andricus curvator
AGCTGAAATTTTACCGCGATTTCGCTGGGAGCGGGTGCAATTTTTCAGATTAGCACCCGCTCCCGGCGAAATCCTGTACGAGTCCAGTTTCTCAACACCACTTCAACAAGAAAAGAAACATACAATTTTTTTTGACAGAAATACAATTAATTTACTAACAAAATTATTGATAGGACATTACACCAAATTAAAATGTAAATGTCCCAGTAATCGCCGCGGTCCCATTAACCGTGAAACTTGGTTATAATTTGATTATATTGTTAAAAAATATGTTAAAAGTCACATTTAATGATAAAAACCATTTATTTTTAGCAGTTTCTTATTATGTTTATAAAAATTCGGTTTTATGTTTCTTAGAGTTCTTCTTCAACCTGGGATCATTTGGATTTGAAGACTTCTTCGTTCGTTTTAGTTGTTTTCGCTCTTCCAACTCGTTTTTGTAGGGGGTTCAAGTAAGAATAACAGTTTTCCCTCTGCGATAGTTCTTCCTCGTTTGGTTTCCATGTTCGACTGTTGGGTTCGCGAGGATATCCTTGGGAGAAGTATTTTCGAAGCAAGTTGTTAAGTCACAACATACTTTTTGAATCGGAGATCCGTTTACACCATCTTCGTTATGTACAGATGGTCCTGGCTGAGGCTCTGAAACAGGAAATCTTTGATGTAATGGTGGCGTAGTTGGAGGCAAGAATGGTTCAAGTGGGTCCTCTTCAAGGGAAGGCGGCAGTTCTTGCTGGATTTCGGCAGTTAAAGAAGCTGTTTCAGGCTCATTATGTGTTAGCGGTACGTCTGTTGTTGAAGCAGCTAAAAATCTGAATCTGTAAAGGTATTTTGATTGAATGGCCATATGCCACATTTTTTGAAAGCATTGCTTGCTGTGGATATTGTTGCAGCTTGAATATAAGCATGTGCAAATATTTCACTTATTTGAAAAGTTGTTATTATTTGCGCCCGGTGCGACCTTAACCAGTTAGAGAAAGCTTGGTCATAGTATGCACTCAAAGGATTCATAAAGCCAACATCCAAGGGTTGGAGCCTGCGGGTGCAGTGCGGGGGAAAGCAAAGCATTACAACACCATTCTTACGTGCATTTTCAATAACATCTATGTTTTGCGTGTGCGTTACATGACCATTTAGAAGAAGCAAGACCGGGTTAGTTATTGACGCACCAGAAAACTTGACGAACCGTTGGAACCAGGTCATAAACGTCAAAGTAGTCATCCAGCCTCGAGCGTTGCATTCTGCCGTCGTCCCAGGAGGAGCACGATCCCATAACTCTTGCTTGATTCTCTGTCGAGGGAATATTAGCATAGGAGGCATGTAAGTTCCAGCTGCATTGAAACATACCTCAACCGTTACCGTCTGCCCTCGCTCTGCTTAAGAAAGTGAGCCTACCTGTTTTCTTCCCTTTTCTGCAATAATTTTGCACTTTGTTTTGGAAACGCATGATATGTCAGCCTCATCACAATTATATTTATATCCTATCCGGCGTCAAATTATAGTTGTCATATATTTCCCCAAGAAAAGAAGAGAATTATTCACAGCCACCTTATTGAAACCGATTGCTCGAGCTCCCGATGTAGCTTCTGGGTTTCGGATGGATAAATCTGGGTGACGCTTCATGAACCCTTTTAACCAATCTACGCCAGTTATCTTTCTGTCATGGTTAAAATTGTGAGCCCTAGCATTTTTTTCCGCCAGCTGATACGTTAGCTTTCGTGGGGCGACAGTGGTTAATCCAAACGATCTTTTCTCCATTTCTTTAATACACCTCACGAGCTCCTCTTCTTCTTGTTTGGAAAACACGGGTTTAAAGTTACCTGGAGTTCTCTCGCCCTTCCTTATTTTGGCGACGTTACGCTCCAATGTGGTCTGTGGAACACCGTACAGTTGAGCTGTTTTCCTGTAGCCCGCTGTCTTGCTAAAAACTGCATCAATTTCGGTTTTTATGCTTTCGACACATCAACTGCCTCTTGAACTTTTCTTTTTGTACGTTTGTACCATTTTTAATACCTGAAACAAAATAAATTCTATTGCCAAATTGCCAGATTATTCCTTCAGACTACTTACATATCAGGGGTATAATGGAGTACCCCATCGTGCCCCGTAGTCATGTCCCCGTTATGCCCTTATGTCTAACATAGTTTTGAATAATTAACAAACAAAAAAACGAAGCGGTAGTTCGAGTGATTTGGTAATGTCACTAGAAAAACACTATAAAAATACGATGGTAGTAATGTAAACACTTACCTTTTTAAATACGTTATCGTAATTACTCAAAATTAGATGAAATGACGTCGAAAGCTTTTTTTTGTGGTAAAAAAAAACGCGCGCAGTCTCGCTGCCGTTCACTGCCAGACTGAGGACTGATGCAACATGGCCGCCTATTGGTGTCAACAAAACACGTCTAGTGCGTATAGTTACTTGTATGTGTTTGTGGCCCTGTCGTGCCTCGCATCCCCGTTTTGTCCCCCCCCCCCCATCCCTCCCCTACTATCAGATAAAGAAATAAAAAAAATCGATTTTTTTAAATTTCAAAATCGATGTAACCCCTTAAATCAAGTAATTAAGTACAATAATTTTACAAAATCTAACCACTTCATTCATAAAACTTTATGTTAGAGAATCGGAAACAAATTTAAAATTGAAAACGGTAGAAAATCTAAGGGTACGAGTCCAGTTTCTCAAAACCACTTAAACAAGAAAAGAAACATACAATTTTTTTGGACATAAATGCAATTAATTTTCGTAACAAAATTATTGATAGCAAAATACACCAAATTAAAATGTAAATGTCCCAGTAATCGCGACGGTCCCATTAACCGTGAAACTTGGTTATGATTTGATTATATTGTTAAAAAATATGTTAAAAGTCACATTTAATGATAAAAACCATTTATTTTCAGCATTTTCTTATTATGTTTATAAAAATTCGTTATGTTTTTTGTAATATTTTTGTTCATATTTGAATACATTTTTTTAGATTTGTTGTCGCAAAAACCTTAATTTTGTTTACAATTTTCTCACCTAATAGTTTTATAAATGAAGTGGTTAGTTTCTCTGAAATTATTTTACTTGTGTTAATACTATATTCTTATTTTGATGACCACGAAGCTTCCAATGGTCTTCTGTTGGCCTCTTTGTTTATTTTAATGTGATTCCACTTTAACATTTTCCAAATTTTGTTACCCTATTTTTTATTACATGAAATGTCAAATTGTAAACTTTGTCGAGAATCTATCCCGATCCAGCTCGTTTCCCAAAATTCTCGAACCTTGAAATCTGTTCTTTAAAATAAGCTTAGGCAACTACAAAAATGTTTACTGGTTCTTAAATTATCATAAAAAGTATATAGGCGTGCACAAGACGAAAATCACTCGGGGAGCGGAGATTGCAGTCTATTGTCTCTATTTCCCGTACATTAACGAAGAACAGAAAAGGAGCTGCTTTTTAAATTATTTATTTGTTTATAAATAAATAAAGGAATGAAAAGTTTTTCGTGTTAAATAACAGCGCGAGCGCAGCGTCATATTACTACTGACTTATATAATGGAGCATCCGGATCGAATAACTCGCCGAGCGCTCGAAAACGTGTAAAAGTATCGTCCAAACGTCTCGATGAACAAAAATGTTAAAAGTCACAAAATTAATTTTTTTCAAATATGAGTTCCTAGAGAATGACGAGACGGAATTTTTTTCTATTTTCTGTTTTTTCATCAGATAAGTATTTTTAGTAATACGCATGAAAAACTGAAAAAATGTATTCCCCAAATTCAATTACTTTTTAAGAAATAAATCGTCGTAAGTTGGGCAAATATTATTGGAACTGTTTGAAACTTTGATGTGCACACAAAATATACCCTAGCAATGCCTACAAATTGAAGAAAAAATTCAAAATATCCTATTGTTTAATAATATTTAATTGCAAATTGAGACAGATCGGTAACCCCGTTATTTCTGTTTCGCCGACAAAAAGTATCAAGGGGACTTTAGAGTTGAAACAACTTCCAGTGAGACATTTGATCTTCACTATTGAAGGAAGATTTTTGGAAATTTTCATATCGATTCATTGAAAATTGGCGGAAATATCCATTTTACAAGAAATAATGCAACGCCGCGAACGGCGATCAGTGACGAGTACACTGCCCGATGGTGCTGAGTGCTTGCGGAGCTATCGTTCGCGGTGTCACATGATTTCTTGTAAAATGGATATTTACGCCAATATTCAATGAATCAATCTGAAATTTTCAAAAATCTCACAAACGTGAATTTCTATATTTGGCTATTTTTGACACAAAATGTTTATTATTTCAACACAATACTCTGCAATTAACTAATATTTGAACTCTTGTAGCACAGTTTGATAACAATCAATCAAAGAACATGCTTACCAGCGCGGTGCTGGCAAGGAAGCTGTTTGCCGGCTGTTTTCTACGAAAAGCTAAATACAAAATAGAAGCAAATTACGTATATAGTCAGGCAAATACCTAAAAATATCATTTCCAACGTAAAAACTAATAAAAATCATGTTTTCAAAAAAAAAAAAAATAATCTGTTAGTATTTTTGTTCATAAAAATACGGTGAAAGTAGACCAAGTATTTTCTGTGTAAATAGGCACTTCGCTAAACATAACCGATTATTCACTTTAATTACGAGAATTTCTCATAGTATGAAAAACTATCGATTTTATTATTTGATTGAATAGATTTTGAAGAATAAAAAATATCAAGAAACGCTTATAGTAAGAAGCTATTTTTCACGAAAATATTTTTAAAAATCTGCCCGCTTGGGGGGGGGGGGGGATTCTCATCGTGCGCTGCGAGCACGTCTCGCTTCGCTCGAAAGTTTGAGCGCGCCTAGAGCGTACGACTGTCGGTTCTCGCGCTTCGCGCTTGATAATACATTTATCTCGCGCTTCGGGCTCGACAACTGTATTTTGATGAATGTGAATTCTCTTCTGTTGCTTTAACGAACACATTCCCATCACGAAACTCGCCTTCCCTTTATTGTCTTTTTTGTGTGGATAAGTTTGCCTTATTCACGGCTGAGATTTGTTGTCCTGAAATACTTGACTACGGAAAACAATGGGGTCGGTGAAGTCAAGAGTAAGCTTTGCCGAGTGAGATTATTCCAAAAATTCACAGCATTTATTCACGACGAATGAACCGAACGTGACAAAAGAATACGGAAAAATGTTGACACAAAAAGAATGGAATTGATACAGCTCACAAATTTCCTCGTTGCTTAATCTGCCGCTGGGCGTTGAATTGAGAACAGAAAGGAGCGAAAGTTCCTTTCCTTCTTTATCAATCGTAGCGGGCAAAATCCTTTCATTTCATTGCGTTGGTTATTCGAAGATAACCAACTCTAGTCTTTAATTGGGTTGGCGACACACACACGAGACATGCGCGAACACCCCTCACTTAATAAATTCGCTTTTATAGGAAATATAAAATGTATATATTTTTCATGAAAGGGAATTATAGCCTTTACGAGAAAATTTCTACTTTTCGTTTAGAGATTCGAAAAGGTGAAATTTTGTCTGGACGAATCTCAAAAATGTTGTTTTTTCACAGGCCAGATAGGACGCGAAAAAAACAAAACGCTCCCGTTACGGTCCTGCCTTCCGTCAGCAAGAGATTTTTCATTTATTTTACGTCCGAATCGTATAATTTAATTTACTTAGTTGAATCCATCGATTCCGGCAGCTCACTCCAGTTACCGGGACGAAAATAGTATAGTATCGTTACGGGGATAGGGCTTGGCCGCGACTCGAGGACTAGACTGCCCAAAAACATCAATTCAATTTCAAATTCCGACTTCAGACGGACAAAAGTGCATCAAAATTGATGCAGGTAAGAATTTTCAACCTGGGCTTTAATCCGGTGTATATTATTTCCAACCTTAATTTTATACACAGCAATTTAGATACTTTAACGTTCTATTATTGCCGAGTAAGCACGTGGTAATATTTTGGTGTCGCCACGTGTTCATGCTGTCAGGCAGTGCAGTAGTCATATCAAACGGCAGACAGCGAGACGGACTTATGGTGGTAGATCTTGAAAAGAGAAGGAAAGAGAGAACGGAGAAACCATGGCTGGTCGAGGCACATTGACTCGCTAAAACCGTCAAGCGTATCATGGCTGTGTGTTAGAAAGGGACAGCGCTATATAAGGCCTTGTCGAGAGAGAGATAAAGTGCGGTGCACACGTGTGCGTGCGTATGCTCGCTAGCGTAGTGTGTATAAATGCACGAAGTTCGCTCCCTTTTACTTCAGTGCATCGAATGTTGAAGTAGCTGTCAATGTTTTGATGATTTACACATGATGCTTCTTAATTCTAGGGTTTCTAAGATTGAATTTCACATTAAAAAAATAGCGCAATTTAAATTATTACTCGGGAGCTTGAAATGCCACGTAGGCATTTGTATCGAAATATCTCGGGTTACGAGTGATACAAAGTGTCAATTTCTTTCATACATAGAGTCTGAGTAATCATAACATGAAATAATATTGCATGCTATATTAATATACGAATTAAGGAAATTCTAGATCTACATGCATTCGTCCGTAACAGCTCTTATAAAATTTCAATTTGCACGTGTATTTCATGCTCGAAATATTGTGTTATGCGTTTCATTACGAACAAATTTATTTACATCTTCCAGTATTTTTTCCGTTGAATTAATTTTTTAACTTAAATGCATACTTCATTATCTCCGTTCATTGTATTTAATTATAATATTGACCATTTCTTATTTATCAGCTGCGTAAAATCGTTCAACCTTAACAACTAGAAGGCATGATAAAATAGATATATGTATAATGCTATTTTTACATCGAAGTGAAGAGGATTTCATCCGATCATAAACTTTTTTTATATATTTTTATCTGATACACACACACACACACACACATATATATATATATATTTTTTTTGTGTATATGTATATCAGATAAAAATATATTTAAAAAAGTCCTATCCTATCATAAACTTTTTTTTATATATTTTTATCTGATATACATATATATAATTTTAAAAAAAGTTGAACAACCACCGCAGGGTCCCACTAAGAGCAACTGCCATCCAAAAAATGTCAATAGCCCCCAGTAGCACCGCGGTATATCACACCCACGGCCACGTCTCACAACCGTGAGATGGGTGGTCATAGGCAACGACGAAATCACAACGACAGGCCGGCGAAACCCTCGTGTGTCTTAAGGACACGAAGCGACCCAAGGATGACAGCTTTCTGCATCCATCTCGCAAGTGCCTTGGCAAATTTTTGGCACGCGGGTATGGCTTTAAGGTTACGAACCAGTGATAGTTTCGCACCTCCGAGAGCACCTATCACAAGGACAATTACTTGTACCGAATATTTTGGGTACAGTCGTTGTAGCTCTCTTTTAAGGTCTTGATACCTCTCCTCTTTTTCTTTCTCCTTTGCAGTGATGTTGTATTCGGACGGAGCCGAGAATTCGATCACGAATATAGTTCGTTTCTCGACGTCTTGGAGAACAATGGCAGGCCTCGAGTGCGCCAGAAAATTTGGTACTTCTCGTTTCGGACAATCGACTCTATCTCCCTTGGAGCGCTCGGCATGGCAGGGTCGCGGCCAACACCGTAAGAGCGACAAAGATGGTAATAAAGAACTCTTAGGGCCGCATTATGTCTGTAGATATACGTCGTTTCCGCATGGGTTGGACACCCTGATAGTATGTGTTCTAGGTACTCAGCGTGTGCATGACACGCTCTGCACTTATCACTGGGAACTTCTTGACATAAAATGCGCTCACGGTATGCTAAGGTAGAAATGACACCGTCCTGGCATGCGAAAATAAAACCCTCTGTACCTGAATTAAGCCCTGATGATTTGGGGAAAGCAGAAATTTGCTCCTTCGACAAGGACTGTTTTTCTACATTTCTGTGTAAGTTTCCGTGCATTTTCTTGTCGAGTAGCTCTTGGTGAAAATTTTCAACCTCTTCTTTCTTCACTTTGGTTTTTAGAAGTGAAGCATCCAGATGAAGTAATGCACTCTCCTCACTTCTGATGTTAAAATTGAGGCCAAGGGTCTCGGCAGCTTGCTCCGCGGCTTTGTAAAGGAACGCTCCTTCGCCAATCATCTTGTGGTTCCTGACCATCTTTAGGAGAGGACCTCTGCCATTCGCAACGCTGTAAGCTGTACTTAGAGCAATCCGGTTATGAAGACACTGGAGATTCAGAAGTCCGCGTCCGCCTTGACGGCGTGAAATATATAATGGCAAAACTGACGAATTGATATGCAAGCTTTTATGCATATGCATGATCTTACGTGTAATGACATCAAGGGCCTTAAGCTCGTTCTTCGTCCATTGAACTACCCCAAACGAGTAGAGTAGAACCGGGACGGCAAGCGTGTTAGTCGCAGATACCTTGTTCAACGCCGACAGATTGGAAAACCAAATCTGTCGAAGAAGATGCTTGTATCTGCTTCGGAGAGATTCCTTCACTGATGTTACGTCCTGAATGCGGTTTAGAGGCACGCCCAGGTATGTATAGGTCTCTCCAGTATTAAGATGTCTGATAACACTTACCTGTATATCCACAAGCTCAGGGTCCTTGGGAACGCCAGTAATCTTTCCTTTCTTCAGATGAATTTTGGCACACTTGTCCAAGCCAAGGTCCATCCCAATCTCTCCTGTGTAGTTCTTGACAATATTTATAGCAGTTTGAAGTTTTCTTTTACCAGAGGCATAGATATTCAGGTCATCCATATAAGATACATGAGTGACCTTATGCTCGCGCTGATTAGTGTCGCCACAGAGGTATCCAGGGGAATTTCGTAGTGCGAGAGATAGAGGCAGAAGTGTGATGCAAAAAAGCAAAGGGCTCATGGTATCACCTTGAAAGACGCCCCTCTGGAAGGTGACATTGTTCGTTGTTACACGATAATTTCTAGATGAGATAGTAAATCTTGTTTTCCAAAGAGGCATCAATCTCTCTATGCATCTCACCATGTGTGAATGTACCTTCAAGCTTTCCAACAGACAGATGATAAGTCTAGGAGAGGTTCAATCGAAAGCTTTCTGTTAGTCAATCCAGGCCATTGACAGGACGCGCTGATGGGCTGGAGAGTCTTTACAGACACACCTGTCAATTAGCAGGTTCTCTCGACAGCCTGCTACACCTTTTTTCAAGCCACGTTGTTCGTACATCTCTCGCCATACAGGCTCAATTCGCCGAACAATCCTGTTGTTGAGGACAGCTGTAAAGATCTTATATAGCGTGTTCAAACAAGTTATTGGCCTGTAATTCTCTGGGTTGGACAAGTTGCCTTTTTTTTGGCAGGAGTATAGTGCGCCCTAACACCAGCAAATTGTATGTTTCTTTTCTTGTTTAAGTGGTTTTGAGAAACTGGACTCGTACCCTCAGATTTTCTACCGTTTTCAATTTTAAATTTGCTTACAATTCTCTAACGTAAAGTTTTATGAATGAAGTGGTTATATTTTGTAAAATTATTGTACTTAATTACTTGATTTAAGGGGTTACATGGATTTTGAAATTTCCAAAAATCGATTTTTTTTTCTTTATCTGATAGTAGGGGAGGGGAGGGGGGACAAAACGGGGACGCGAGTCACGACAGGGCCACAAACACATACAAGAAGAGGAGCTCGTGAGGTGTATTAAAGAAATGGAGAAAAGATTGTTTGGATTAACCACTGTCGCCCCACGAAAGCTAGCGTATCAGCTGGCGGAAAAAAATGCTAAGGCTCACAATTTTAACCGTGACAAAAAGATAACTGGCGTAGATTGGTTAAAAGGGTTCATGAAGCGTCACCCGGATTCATCCATCCGAAAACCAGAAGCTACATCGGCAGCTCGAGCAATCGGTTTCAATAAGGTGGCTGTGGATAATTCTCTTCTTTTCTTGGGGAAATATATGACAAATATAATTTGACGCCGGATAGGATATACATATCATTGTGATGAGACTGACATATCATGCGTTTCCAAAATGAAGTGCAAAATTATTGCAGAAAAGGGAAGAAAACAGGTAGGCTCATTTTCTTAAGCAGAGCGAGGGCAGACGGTAACGGTTGAGGTATGTTTCAATGCAGCTGGAACTTACATGCCTCCTACGCTAATATTCCCTCGACAGAGAATCAAGCAAGAGTTATCGGATCGTGCTCCTGCAGGGACGACGGCAGAATGCAACGCTCGAGGCTGGATGCCTACTGAGACGTTTATGACCTGGTTCCAACGGTTCGTCAAGTTTTCTGGTGCGTCAATAACTAACCCGGTCTTGCTTCTTCTAGATGGTCATGTAACGCACACGCAAAACATAGAGGTTATTGAAAATGCACGTAAGAATGCACGTAATGCTTTGCTTTCCCCCGCACTGCACCCATAGGCTCCAACCCTTGGATGTTGGCTTTATGAAAGCTTTGAGTGCATACTATGACCAAGCTTTCACTAACTGGTTAAGGTCGCACCGGGGGCAAATAATAACAACTTTTCAAATAAGTGAAATATTTGCACATGCTTATGTTCAAGCTGCAACAATGTCCACAGCAAGCAATGCTTTCAAAAAATGTGGCATATGGCCATTCAATCAAAATAACTTTACAGATTCAGATTTTTTAGCTGCATCAACAACAGACGTGCCGCGAAGACATAATGAGCCTGAAACAGCTTCTTTAAATGCCGAAATCCAGCAAGAACTGCCGCCTTCCCTTGAAGAGGACCCACTTGAATCATTCTTGCCTGCAACTACGCCACCATTACATCAAAGATCTCCTGTCTCAGAGCCTCAGCCAGGACCATCTGTATATAACGAAGATGGCTTAAACCGATCTCCGATTCAAAAAGTATGTCGTGACTTAACAACTGGCTTCGAAAATACTTCTTCCAAGGATATCCTCGCGATCCCAACAGTCGAACATGGAAACCAAACGAGGAAGAACTATCGCAGAGGGAAAACTGTTATTCTTACTTGAACCCCCTACAAAAACGAGTTGGAAGAACGAAAACAACTTAAACGAACGAAGAAGTGTTTAAATCCAAATGATCCCAGGTTGAAGAAGAACTCTAAGAAACATAAAACCCAAAAATCTCACTCTGATGTAAAAAATGTAGACGTCTGTCGTTTACGTATAGTTATTAGATAATATTTGAAGTATTTTTTACATTTTTTTCTAAAGTAATTTTTCAGATGTAAATCTTTAACAGAATAAGATGTGCATTATAGTCAATTCAATGAACAACAAATAATGGCAAAATTAGAAAAGATAAATAAAATAGCTTAAACTTAAGGTATGAGATATAATTTCTTCAAGAAGAAACCAACAGATTTGTGACCGCATTTCTTCGTAAATTTCATAATAATTAGTAGAACTCTTTTTCTATATTTGGTACAAACTTGAGCTTTATAAAATTAAAATTGATGGAGTTATTCTCTGCCGGTAAAGATACTTGATAGTACGACTCTCATACAGTACAAACACCCAATTTAGATGATATCCTATCGGCCAAATGTGTTAAAATTTCGTTAAAAAATAGTCCGTTTTTTAATATCAAATGAGGTTTTATGAAAACTAATTTAATTTAATTTAAGTTTCAAATAAACGAATCTTAACGTACGATACGTCAATTTGTAGATATTTTTGAGACCCGCCTTTTTTAACTAAACTTTTTTTCTGATAGACACATAGGTTCGTTGCGATAAACAAAAAACCTGCTTTTGCAATCTTTGGCGATTGTTTACACACACAGTGCTTCTGAAATCTTGGTTTCAAACATATGCGCTTTTGTTCTACATGCTAACACTACAATAATCCGAAGTCAAATTTCAGGTAGCATTTTCTGCGTGAAATTTCATAGGGCGTCTCGACTAAATACGCAACTAAGAGAATAAAAGAAATTTGCATGACACCGATACCGCTAGATGTGGTTAAATTATAAATTTCGCCAAACAAGAGTCCTTCAGATAAAGCTGCATTTTTTATGATCAATCTTATGGACACCGACAAAGTGCGAATTATAAGAGAAGATATCCACGAACGAAAAATACTACTACTAGTCGACAATAACTGTTTCGACAAGCCAGCAGTATAATGATAGAAGCACCCGAAGGAATTCTAAGAGGACATTACGCTCTAGAAAAAAATCTTGAAAAAATTGAAAAACGACACGAATGGCCCAACATGACGAAAGAAGTGGATGAATACATAAAAGACTGTGACTCTTGTCAACGGAACAAGAATTTACATAAGCAAACTTACCACTTGTATGTATTTATTATACAATTTCCCTCTCACGCGTTTGAGAGCCTTCAAAATCCTTAAAAAATTAACATCATAATATCAACAATAATAATAGGCCTAACTTAACCTACTCTACTTCACTCGACACTCTATTATTTACATTCAGTGGAAACGAAGGCCCTAGCCCTAAATTAATTATTTCTCGTCTATTATACTTACTGTCTCTTCATGTGACCTTATATCACTCATGGTGCCCTAGTACCCCTAGTGCCAGAGTTGACGGTCGGCCTAAGGTCGGGCCGGCTTTGGCAACCGAATGTTGCTAACCAAGGTTGGCCCAACTATAGCAGTCCGAAGCCACCTTAGTTGGGCCAACGCTAGGAGCCGACATTGGCTTCCAAAATGCACACGACCGTCGGCCCAACTGTGGCCCATGGTGGGGTCGACGGTAGTTAACGCTATGGCAAATTGGCTCAAATTAACCATAACACTGCGGTAGGCCCGACTCTGGGCGATAGATGGCCCGACCATCGGCGTAATATTATCCAATGTAAGTAAACTTTCTGCTGTCGACCATCGACCCAACTCTGGCCCAAGGTTGGGTCGACAGTCGTTCAGGCTTTGGCAAATTGGCTCAAAATAACCACAATAGTACAGTCGGCCCGACTCTGGGCGACAGTTGCCCCGACCATTGGCGTAATATTATCCAGTGCAAGTAATCTTTCTACTGCCGATCGTCGGCCCAACTATGGCCCAAGGTTGAATCGACGGTCGTTTAGGCTTTGGCAAATTGGCTCAAAATAACCATAACACTCCGATCGGCCCGACTCTGGGCGATAGATGGCCCGACCATCGGCGTAATATTATCCAATGCAAGTAAACTTTCTGCTGCCGACCATCGTCCCAACTCTGGCCCAAGGTTGGGTCAACGGTCGTTCAGGCTTTGGCAAATTGGCTCAAAATAACCATAACAGTACGGTCGGCCCGACTCTAGGCGACAGTTTGCCCGACCATTGGCGTAATATTATCCAGTGCAATTAATCTTTCTGCTGCCGATCGTTGGCCCAACTGTGGCCCAAGGTTGGGTCGACGGTCGTTTAGGCTTTGGCAAATTGGCTCAAAATTACCATAACACTACGATCGGCCCGACTCTGGGCGATAGTTGGCCCGACCATCGGCGTAATATTATCCAGTGCAAGTAACCTTTCTGCTGCCGACCGTCGGCCCAACTGTTGCCCAAGGTTGGGTCGACGGTCGTTTACGCTATGGCAAATTGGCTCAAAATAACCATAACACTATGGTCGGCCCGACTCTGGGCGATAGTTGGCCCGACTATCGGTGTAATATTATCCAGTGCAAGTAACCTTTCTGCTGACGACCGTCGGCCCAACTGTGGCCCACAGTTGGGTCGACGTTCGTTTAGGCTTTGGCAAATTGGCTCAAAATAACCATAACACTACGGTCGGCCCGACTCTGGGCGACAGTTGGCCCGACCATTGGCGTAATATTATCCAGTTCAAGTAATCACACTGCTGCCCACCGTCTGGAAGGAGCAAGAGCAAACTTAGTCAGGCATATCGAAAACTTTCATCTGAATTGTTGAATCAAATATCTTTTTCTGTTCCTGGCGAATTTCAACGAAACACTTTTCCTTTAAATAATCTTTCCCTCTGGAAAGCCACTCACAAGCGGGGTTAGGTTGGTGTCCGACGCCGATTTTTTTGTAACTTTGCAGATGAAAAGAGGATCCCAGACTATAAAAAAAAATTAATTTTTTGGGCAATCGTTCATATTTAGGGGTGGAAATCACCCCTTCTATATTTTTGATACTTTTACTGTTTTAAGAGGTATCATTGTTTTTTCTTTCTTGTTTTTGCACAAAATTGTTCTAATTGATTCTATATTATAATATTATCTTGAGTTTTAAAAATACGTACCCCCTAGAGTATCATAATTCAAAAAATCTACCCCTATAGGATGCTTCGCCATATGACACATAGTTTAAGATTTCGGACTTTGTTGCTGCAAACATCTAGTTTTGATCATTAATTCTATTAAGAATTATTAGTCTTATTGGAAATAACCCCTAAATTATGTGCCATCCACCCCTTTAGTATTATCAATAAATAAAAAATTTAGTTATTAATATGACATTTTTGTAAGTAATGAATTAAAATATTTAGTTTGGACAATCAATAATAATATAACTAATTATTTGTTAACGATGGCACATGTTCTTATATTAATAAACCCTTGTTATGTGAAAACTAACCCTCAAAAACTTTTTATGTTTCGTTTAGCAGGCGATTTTAATGACAATACATATATAACAGAACTGTTTAAAGAATTTTTATTCAGGTTCAGGCACGTACATATTTCCATTGAAAATTGTACATACATACACGTACCCTTTCGCATATCGTCCCTCTAACCCTTATTGCTCAAGGCTTTCGACTTACAATATATCTTCTACGAAATAAAAAATAAATGGAAAAAAACAAACAAAATATTGCCTTCAGAATTTGTGTGAGACACAACTTATTATTTAGACCGTCAAATGAATAATTGTCAATTTGTTTGTTTTTACGTATGTCATACGGTCTCATTCAGATAGTAATAACGACAATATTAAAATTGGATCATTTTTTAATAATAAGATAAATTGTCGTTATTATTATCTAAATGAGGCCGTATGACATACGTAAAAACAACCTAATTGACACAATATTGACTGTTTACAAGTTGGGTGTCTGATATGATAAAAATATTATCATTTTGGCATTTCAAATAAAACTGTACAAATATAAAATTATCAGGAATGTATATAAGCCATTTTCAGGCATGTATATAAAGCGAAAGAAAAGAACATTTGTTCGGTCACATTTGCTTCTTTTTCTATTGTGCGAAGTATTACTAATAAAATGAGAATCAATCCATTAAATATAATATCGTTATTGACAATAACGTTCAATAAGGAAAAACTTGGCATTCAGCCTTCAGAAGTAACACCTGAGGAGGTACATCTACACGATGTAATAGAGGATATTATAATGAAAAATGTGTTTGATTCCTCATTTATTATTGAAAATTCAGTTTACTTACAATTTGCTCATGAGGATAGTCAAATTGACATACAACCGATTGACGATGAAGAACAAGAAGAAGAAAAGGATTATCGTGAAGTTCCTAGTTGTTTATATCAAGAGGAGAGAGTTAATTTCGACTATAAAAAAGAAGCTGTTGACTTTTGGAATTCTGGAAAGAAAAAACGGTTATCTTTTACAACCGTTCATCAAAGATTCAAGAAGCTTCGTTCAGAGCGACAATTAAGAAGATGGCAAGAACAAGTCAACAGTGGTTGTGACCGAGAAGATAGGCTGTACAACGTTGCAAAATACACTTTCGACAATTTGAAGGAGGCTATTGATTCAAAGATGACAGTTCACGATATAGATCTTCGAAGATTGGCTTTACAAAAGAAGCATGAATTGGACATGCCATGGTTTAAAGCATCACGTTGGTGGGTATGGAAATTCAAGAAAATGTATAACGTTGTTTCGTGAAAATCACAAAATTTATATCTATATCATCTTTACATAAAACTAGAGATACAGAACAAGAATGTGATGTTTTTAAAAATAATGTAAAATCAGAAATTCTGAGGTATGGGGAAAGCAAAATTTTCAATTTCGATCAAAGTGGCTTTAATTTAGAATTACACAGTGGAAGAACTTTGAGCTTTAAAGGAACAAAAACTGTGGAAAATGTTGTTCAATCGGTTTCCTCCACCACGCATAGCTATACGATTCAGCCAACCATATCTGCCGATGGAAGATTACTTTCACCCCTTTTTGTAGTTTTAAAGGAACCGTCCGGAGAATTTGGACCAAGAGTAAGCCAAGGGCTTTTTCAGGCAAACAATATTTATTTGCAAGCCTCTAAATCCGGTAAACTTTTTTCAGAATTACTGCAAATGTGGCTTCAAGATGTATTTTTCCCTAACGTAGGAGAAAATTCTGTGTTATTGTTAGATTCATGGAGTGGCCAGTGTGAACAAACCGTGCAAACTGCTATACCGGAAGGTAAAACCCTTTTACTGAAAACTATTCCAAAAGGCACAACTGGGAAAATTCAGCCCTTGGATGTGTTTGGGTTTAGGATCTGGAAGAAATTCTTACGAAAAATCTCTGACACTTCAATTCTTTTGAGGTCTGATATTAACTTGCATATTAGAAATAACATTATAAAATTACAGTCCCTCACACATAATCAATTGTCTTCACCTAGATTTATTAACGTATTCAAATATTCTTGGTATAAAAGCGGATATATAGAGAAAATAGACCTCCAAATTTTGATAACCTTGTAGACTTTTGTTTCAAGGAAGATATTGAACCTTTTTGTGATATTTTCGGTGATGTTGGAGTAATAACATGTGCATGGTGCAAGAAGAGGTTGTGCCTAAAGCACTTCTTCGAAGAATATCATTACTGTGAAAACTTCGTGCCTTAAAAATCAAAGGATATTGTTTCTTTTTAACTCATCTTTCGTTATTTAAAACAATTTTAGATTAAAATTAGAATTAGATTAGAATTTTATGCGCAATTTTGCAATTGGTCAAATTAGCACACACTCATCATATCACACATTTATTTTTTATTTCGTAGAAGATATATTGTAAGTCGAAAGCCTTGAGCAATAAGGGTTAGAGGGACGATATGCGAAAGGGTACGTGTATGTGTGTACAATTTTCAATGGAAATATGTACGTGCCTGAACCTAAATAAAAATTCTTTAAACAGTTCTGTTATATATGTATTATCATTAAAATCGCCTGCTAAACAAAACATAAAAAGTTTTTGAGGGGTAGTTTTCACATAACAAGGGTTTATTAATATAAGAACATGTGCTATCGTTAACAAATAATTAGTTATATTATTATTGATTCTCCAAACTAAATATTTTAATTCATTAATTACAAAAATGTCATATTAATAACTAAATTTTTTATTTATTGATAAGACTAAAGGGGTGGATGGCACCTAATTTAAGGATTATTTCGAATAAGCCTGATAATTCTTAATAGAATTAATTATCAAAACTAGATGTTTGCAGCAACAAAGTCCAAAATCTTAAACTATGTGTCATATGGCGAAGTATCCTATAGGGGTAGGTTTTTTTAATTATCATACTCTAGGGGGTACGTATTTTTAAAACTCAAGATAATATTATAATATAGAAGCAATTAGAACAATTTTGTGCAAAAACAAGAAAGAAAAAACAATGATACCTCTTAAAACAGTAAAAGTATCAAAAATATAGAAGGGGTGATTTCCACCCCTGAATATGAACGATTGCCCAAAAAATTAATTTTTTTTTATAGTCTGGTATCCTCTTTTCATCTGCAAAGTTACAAAAAAATCGGCGTCGGACACCAACCTTACCCCCCTTGTCAGTACAGGTTTGTTCTGTTATACGCTGGCCCTCTTATTTTTCGCCAAGTTCTGCCCAAAAACTTGTATGACCACTTTCTTCTCTTGCTTAGTGCTTGCAGAATTTTATACAATCATGATTTAGCCGTCGAACGAGTGGACGAAGCAGAAGCTTTACTACCCAGGTGCGAAATTGGGTCGGCTGCCAGAGATTGACCATCGGCCCAAAGTCGGCCCTGCTTTGGTAATCGATCTACGCTAACCAGAGTTGGGCCGACTAAGGTGTTTTCAGGCTGCCATGGTCCCACCGACATTGGCAACTGACGTCGGCAGCGGGCGAAAAGCCGACTGTCGGCCCAATTCTGGCCCAAGGTTGGGCCGACCATCGGATTAACTGTGGCAGATTGGTCGGTACGACCGCAAAAATGCGGTCGGTCCAAATCTGGATACAGCAGTCGGTTAGCCACAAGGCACCTTGATGCACCCGACGGTTGGTCAGACCTTGGCTCGAGTATGAACAGACCGTCGGATAAACTCTGGTTCATCGTTTCAAAAAGACCGTGAAAGTACGGTCGGCTCGACTCTGGGCAAGAGATAGCCCGACCATCGGCATAACATTGCATTGTATAAGTCATCATGATACACCCGACGGTCGGTCAAACCTTGGCCCAAATATGGGCTAGCTGTCGGATATACTAGGGTTTAAAAAAAGTTTGAAGAAATGTTTCAAAAAAATTGTTTAAACAAATTTTTTGATACGAAATTTTTGAGAACAAACATTTTGGAAAAAAGTTTGTTGAAAAAAATTGAAACAAAAATTTTGATAAAAAATGGTTGAAAAAAATTTGTTTAAAAAAAGTTTGTTGAACAAAAATTTAAGGGTTTCCGCCCGGGGCTAGGAAACCCTAAAAATTGTAATCGATTTAAATTATTTATTTAAAATTTTTTAAATTTATATTCACGTTAACAGATAATTTATTTGACATCTACATGATGTCATATAATAATAAAAAAATTAATGAGAAAAAAGAGTTAACAAATTATTTTTCTTAACTGCTTTGAGCTGTAGCTTATGAGGATGGTTTTTTCATTGACTTTCAATTCTTTAGGTATAGAGTAATGGGTACGACTCCCGACTGCTAGGCGATAGATTCAGGTATAGGCGTAGGTTCGAAACCCCGTAGCGTTAGAAATTTTATTTGTAATATAATGTTTAAAAATGTAATATATGTATTCATTCTAAGCAGGACCATTAACATTTATAGTCAAAATACTCGCAGTCAATTATTATTTATTTTTTGAATACCACATTGTTGTCCAAGGTTGGGCCGACATCATCTTAATAGATGGCCCATATATGGGACCAAATGTCGGGCCGACCTTGGGAAGCCAAAGGTGGTTGACCGTTATCATTTAGCTGGTTGGCCCGACCAGTGGCGCACAAAGTTGGACCGACCGTCCGACGGTTGGCCCGACCGTGGTCCGACAGTCAATACGCACGTGGGTACGAGAGTCTTTTTCGAAAATGCCAGAGATGTATGGAAAATCTAGTCAAGTGATGTATATGCATAATCTAATCCATTTGGCTGATGATGTCAGGTACATGAAAGCACCTTCATCAGATTATACGGCTTTTCCTTTCGAAAAAAGTCTAGGAAAAATTAAATCTCAAGTGGTTAAAATTAAACAAACAAAGTGGTAGCTCAAGTTTCCAGAAGGAACTCTGAAATTGCAGCAGCAGGTGGTGTATCTATTAGAATGCCTTATCCGCTGATAAGCAATGCGAAGAAAACTAAAGATAACTACGGTGATAAAAGAATCACCTATTCAAGTGTCGTAGTTAAAAAGTATCTGATTAATACAACGCATCCTGACAATGTGGTGCAATTGAACAATGGGAAATTTGTTCAAGTAAGGAAGATTATTTCTCGCACTGAAGTATTAGATTTGGATACTTTTTGCATGGAAGGCGTATTTATATCAAGAATTGTAAATGTTTTTGAAAAACCCATAAAATCTGAAGAAATAGGAATCTTTAGAGTTCGAAAAATGCCATCCACTACCATAACACCTTTAAAACTTGTATTCATGAGTCAAATCAAGAGGAAGTGCATATTAATGGGAGTCGAAAAAAAAACGTATATGTTAACTTTATTACACGCCTGATTCGGTTGCACAGCGTTTTATAAAGTCAACTGTCACTTTATTACATGCCAAAGTCGGTTATAGTGTCTTTTATAAGATTAAACTTTCAGTTTACTGTTTCGTTAGTTTACAATGAGTTTTAGATTATTCTCGATTAGAGCCCCTCGTCTTGCGGCCACCCTCTCTGTATTTTGCTCCTTTCAGCTAGGTACAAGTCTTTTGCTGTATTTCTTTCGCATTAATTCCCTTACAGCCTAGTAAGTTATTGATAACCTCTATAAATTAAAATTATTATTTTTAAAATTTACGAACAAATTGAAAGTTTGTATATTTCTACAACTGTAGAGACTCTTGACGTAACAGTGAGGAGATCGGAAATTAAATTGCTCAAGAGAGGTAGAAAATTCGTCCATTCTTTGTAATTTATAATTTAACAATTTAATAATACTAATAAATGCAAACATGTACGTATTTTATAGTCAGAATAAATCTTACCACACATGCATGCAAAGGTATTAGTTGCGCTAAAATCTTCTTTGGCTTTCAAGCTACTGTTCTTCTTTCCTCGTCCAGAGTACTCCAGTTGAACTTCTTTCTGTATAATTTGCGTTAAAATCCCTCGCACAGCTTCAGCAAGCGTAGTTTTTAATCTTCCAAAAGCCCGCATAAGGTTTTTCTACAGAAGAGACAAATTTTAAGTAAATAATATAGAATAATTTGAGAAGAGTTACTCTGAGTTAATTACATGTGAAGATTTAAAACTTGGAATTGGATTGTTATTCACATGATTATGAAAAGTTGTGAAAGTATATCAAAACTCATATTTATAATAATATAATACCACGCTGAAAAAACCAGTTCTCGTCAGATCACTGAAGTTAAGCAGCGTTGGGCGCGGTTAGTACTTGGATGGGTGACCATTCGAGAAAACTGAGTGCTGTTGGCACATCGTAGGTGTGGTGAGCCCACACTTGTAGTTATTTACTACAAGAAACTAGCCTAGAAACACTACTCGAATCGGGTAGTGTCACGCCTACCCTGAAAGGGAAATGGCTTAATGGTATGCATATTTAAAGAATTCCTTACATATACGCGTTTTCAAGCCTCTATAAAGTGATTTTTCTAATTATCTCAGACTAATAGTAAATTAAAAAATGTAAATCCATACTGTCAAATTTCAATTTCATCTTCACAAAGTTGAGATTTTTCCAGAATCAACACACAAAATGTAAGTCAAGATACCAGTAAGCCATTGCCCTTTCAGGTTAGGCGTAGTTTTCTTGTAGTTATAAATAACTACAATTGTGGGCTCACCACACCCACGATTTGCCAACAGCACTCAGTATTCTTGAATGGTCACCCATCCAAGTACTAACCGCGTCCAAAGCTGCTTAACTTCAGTGATCTGACGATAACTGGGTTTTTCAGCGTGGTATGGCCGTCGGCCATAGATAAAGATAAGATAAGATAAGATAAATAATAAAAAAAGCATAAAGTACGTTAATGAAGAGGAAGCCTTGTCAGTTCTATTATTGCCGTATGTATAAGTTGATCAACTTACAAGGGCAGTGGATTTCTTAGCATCTGTTGCCAAATTATCATCAAACACTTTGGTTGAAATTTGATAGTTGAAAGACTCTATTTTTCAAACACTGTTTGCTTCTCGTAATAATTTTTTCCACAAACTTCACTAAAGTAAGACCGATCTTAGAGTTCGCCTCAGTGGTATGGAAACCAACCTACTACAACTACGTTATAAGACTTGAACGCGTACAAAATAAATTTCTACGCTTTGCGGCTAGACAATTGGGTATGCCGATGAACAAACATAATCACGATTTCAGCAGCATAAGATTATATATATACCAAGAGCTTATACCAAGCTTGATATACCACGAATCTCCTCCTCTTACCTTATCTTTGGTTTCTTCATATATCTCCCTTACCCTCTCGATCAGGCCTCTCTCCACTCCCCTCTCCTGCATCGCCTCCCACAATCTCCCCCTATCCACCGACGGAAACGCGCCTTTTAGATCCACAAAAAACGCGTACACTCTCGAACCCTTCTTCGCTAATTCTCTATCCACCACGTGCTGCAGAACGTAGATATTGTCGATAGTACTCCTACCTGCCCTAAAGCCCGCCTGCGTCTCTGGCAATATTCCTTTCCCCTCGACATCCTTCCGCAGCCTCTCCGCTACTACCATCGCGTATACTTTATACGCCGTATTCATTAGCGTAATCCCCCTATAATTTTCCTGCCTATCCCTCTCTCCTTTCTTATACAGAGGCACTATTAATCCTTCTCTCCACTCTCGTGGGAATCCCTCCCCCCTCCATACTTTCTTCACTACCTCCTTCAGCCTCTCCCTAACCTCCTGTGTACTAAACAGCCATGCTTCGTTCTCTAGCCCATCCAGCCCTGCTGATTTTGACCTTTTTAACTTCCTTATCTGTTTCTCTATCTCCTCGTCATTCAACTCCTCCATCTCTGCCTCCCCCGTTCTTCTACTCCCATCATCTCTCTTCCTTGAATCTGAGCCCTGAAATGATTCTTTAAAAAACTCCCTCCACTCCTCACTCCCTATCTTGTCGCTTATCCCTACTCTACGCTTCCTAAACCTATTTATTATCTTCCAGACGTCCCCTTCTGTCTTAACATTTCCTAACTCCTCCTCCATCTCTTTCTCCTTTTTCTGTTCTTTCTTCTTACACATCAATCTAAACCCCTTCCTCATTTCTACGTACTCCTCCCTTTTCGCAATACCCTCTTTCCACTTCTTATACTTCCTCTTCACCTTTCTTTTCATCTTTTTACATTCCCTATCCCACCACGGCTTCACCATTCCTTTCTTCTTCTTTTTGAATACCTTCTTTTGCACGCACCCTTTCACTTTCTCTTTTAAATCCTCCCATATCTCTTCCACCGTCTCCCCTTCGAAGCGTACCTTCCCTAACTGCTCCTTATATTTCTCTATCGCCTCCCTCGTCCAGCTAACCCTCTCCCCCGTCGACACTTCTTCCCCACCTTGCCTTCCGCCGTTCTCACCCCTTATCCACAACCCTAATGGCTGATGGTCTGATTCTACCCTCCCTTCTACTGCGAATCTCTCCATCTCCTCCCACCCTTGCATATTCATAACTACATAATCTATTACCCCCACCTTACCTACGTATGTGTATTCTCCCTCTTCGTCCCCAGTTGCCGTACCATTTGCCACCGCCCAGCCTCTATCCTCCATCCAGTCCCTTAGAATCTCCCCCTCCTTATTTATTAACCTATCCTTTGAGTTCTTTTCGAAGCTCTCCCCTTCCCTGTAAAGGCCCCCTTCCCTCCCCATCCTCGCGTTAAAGTCCCCACCCAGTACCACCATACCCTCTTCTCTTTCACCTAACAGGTCTTCCACCCTTTCTTTAATTCTTTCCATCCCATCCTTATTGTACACTGTCACAAACTTACACATTGCCCCTCCTATCTTTACTTTCCTCATTTGCACTCCCTCCCCCTCTACCTCTCCGTGAGCTTCTTCCTCTAATCCATCTCTAATCCCCGTTATAATTCCCCCACTAGCCCTTCCTTTCTTCTTCACTCTGACCGCCTCCTGGAGTTTCCACCTACACCCCCTTGGCAGCTTTGGCTCTATTCTATCCCATTCCTTTCTTTCCACCCACGTCTCTACCAGTCCTACCACATCAAATTCCTGGATATACCTCCAGAACTCCTCATCCTTCTTCTTTACCCCTGCTACGTTCCAGTAAAGCACCTTCAAAACTCCTCTACCCTGCATTACCCCCGCCCCCCTACTTCCTACGAAACAAATTCCCCTGCACTTCCTTCAACACCTCTTTCTCCTCGTCCCACACCCACATTTTCTCGTCTATTTTTATTTTCCGATATCCTACCTTCGCCGATCTCCCTTCACTCCTCTCCCTCCTAGCCCTGTCGTACAGCATTCTCTGTACATCCCTTTCCTTTCTCGTCAAATCGTGATCGATGAAAACTTCCTTATCCTTTATCCTATTTTTATTTCTCATTACCCCCAATTTTTCTTCCCAGCTCTCCAACTCCACAACCGCCACTTCTTTCTCCTTTCTCCCCTCCAAATTAACTTTCCCTACCCTGCCTTTATTCCACCCTATGCTCTGTAGCAGCGCTTCCACGCCCTCCCTTTCTTCCCCGCTCTTCATCTTCAACCCTCTTATCACAATATTATTGCTCCTGTCTGCCTTCTCCTTTCTCTCCATTCTCAACTCCATTGCCCTTATCCTTTCCCTATCCGCCCTCTCCTCCTTTTCATTCCTACGCAATCCCACTTTCTCTTCTATCATATTCCCTACCCTCTCCCAAATACCTTTAATCTCGCCCCCGCTACCCCCGACTCCTATTTCCTTTTCCGTCCTGCCCTCCACCTTCTCAAGCCTTTTTTCCGTCCTTTCTTTCCACGCCCTAATCTCCTCTTCCATCTGTTTTATTTTAACTTCTTTTTCTTTTCTTTCCCTCTCTAACCCATCTACTCTCTCTCTCAGCTCTTTCACCTCCTTTTCCCATTTCTCATCTCTGATTCGCAGGTCTTCCCTCATACCTTCCATCTGCTCCTTGGTCCCCCTTACGTCCTCCCTCAGCCCCCTGATCTCGCCTAACAACATCCCGAGAGCCTCCTTTTCCAACATCCCCTCCATTTTTTTGGGGGGTGACCTCGGTGTTATCCCGCTTTTTTTAAACGGGCTCTCGACCTCGCTTTTCTCCGGACTCTCTTGGCAGTCTCTCTTCCTTTTCAAGAGATCCTCCCCGTCACTTGCGCTTGACGCTCTCTCCCTTACCTTGTCGCTTCCTTCGTTGCCACCGTCCCGATTTCTCCCTCTCACCGACGCACCGCTCGACACCGGGCGACGCGTTGTTGGCCGTCGTGGCTTGTGGAAAATTCCCTCCCCGTCGGTTTCACTACCAGCACTGCCAGTACTCTCGCTGCCCACCTCCCGCTCTACCGCCGGTAAATGGGATCTATCCATGCAGTACCTGCCGCAACCGACAGATGTCTCTGCAAAATGTTGGCGTCTTTCGCCGCCAAATTTTCCTTTTTTTCCCCCTTTTTTTTTCAATTCCTCAGTCCCTGCAGACACCCCTTTCTCTCCCTTAGCATCCCCTAACTTTTCGAGAACCACCCTTGAACCCTCGAAAGCCCAGGACTCCTGACCACGAACTCCCCCGATTACTTGCCAACCTAACCTCACTTTCCCTATCCAGCTAGATACCACCTCCCACCCACGCTGAAACTCACTTTTTATCTCCCCAATTCACCCCACACAACCCTACTCACCTCCTCGGCTTCCACCCTCACACTCCACTCACACCTTCCACACAAATTCCGTAAAATTCTCTCTCCACCTGTCACTAAACACGTTCTCACTTCCGCCACCAACATGCAAGTTTCGGAGGGATTCTGGATGGATAGGGGGTTAAGACAAGGGTGTCCGCTTAGCCCGACGCTTTTTGCGATTTTAATTGCGGATATGGAAAGTAAGCTGGAGGCCGGAGTGGTAGGAGGAGTCAGGATAGGAGGGGTTAGAATTTGGTCGCTAGCGTATGCAGATGACATAGTGTTGTTGGCAAAAAACGAGGAGGCCTTAAAGGAAATGATGAAGAGGTTGAGAAGATACCTGGATAAGAACAGGTTAGAACTGAATGCGGAAAAGTCCAAGGTTATGGTTTTCAGAAAAGGAGGTGGAAGGGATAAGGAAGGGGAGTGGAAGTGGAAGGGAAAGGCGGTGCAGGCGGTGAAAGAGTTTGTGTACCTGGGCTTCTTGTTTCGGAGGAATGGCGGAGTGGATGGTCACATAAAAGAGAGAGTGAGGAGGGCAAATGTGGTGATGAGGCAGGTGTGGGGGTTGGGAAAGAAGTTATTCGCAGATGATTTTGGAAGAAGAATGAAATTGTTTGACTCACTAGTGATGAGTGTGCTATTGTATGGAGTAGAGGTGTGGGGGTGGAAGGAAAGCGAAGAGGTAAATAGGATACAGGAGAGGTATGTAAAGTGGACACTGGGGTTGGCAAGGAACACGCCTAATTATATTATCAGGAGGGAGACGGGGAGAACGAGTGTAGGGATTCTAGCGGGGAGTGGAGCGTGTAAATATGAGGAGAAATTTTTGGAAGAGGGGGGAAGTAAG
>CAKNYM010049178.1:26384-37898 GCA_932195095.1 Andricus curvator
TAAGGCCAGCAGGCTAAAAAATAAACGTTTATATATATATATATATACCACGAATCTCAGAACGATTTATGTTTGCCGACATGTGCTTTTTGTATAACATCTTAAACAACAACATCGATTGCTCTGGTCTGCTAGGCGTGATAAATTTATATGCTCCACCAAACTCACTGAGAAATAGAAACTTGTTCATGGTACCATCCAACCGAACTAATTACGGGGCAAATTCAGTTATAACGAGACTATGTAGGGAATCAAACCTAAAGTGTAAGGGACTGGACTTTTTTGAAACCTCAGGAACAACATTGAGAAATGCACTTAGAAAAATAGCATATTATTCCGAAAACAACGCGGCCTAAGCATAAGCATATTTTGTTATTATACTTAATGACTTAATTTTAAGAAATTATATTGTAATTAAAGGGCCATCGCCCGTACACTGTTCAATAAATAAATAAATAAAAAATGTGAAACTTCAACCTATGTGAACCTTTTGGTTCACTCCAAAAATCACAACAATGCTGTTCTTATATTAATCTTTGTGGTATCAATGTCTATTTTAATAACATTGATATATAAAAATTTCTACCTCCAGTTTAGTGTTTCCAAACAATTTTCTATTTGAGAATGAATCACATTGTTCTGATGGCGGAGGTTACATTAAAACTTTTATACACTTTTATATCGCCAACGGCGATACCACGCTGAAAACACCAGTTCTCGTAAGATCATGGAAGTTAAGCATTGTTGGGCGCAGTTAGTACGTGGATGGGTGCCCGTTCAGGAATACTGCGTGCTGTTGGCCCGACGTGGGTGTGGTGGGCCCACATTGGTAGTAAACATCCACCTAGAAACACTACTCGAATCGGGTAGTGAGGCAATGAACTTTCGAGTTCGAACTGCTAATCAATGTATGTATGTATGTATACACAAGGATATTTTGTCTTTCAATCGCCAATTTTTCATATGATGTTCAGCCTTGAAAAGGGACCACACTGAGTCCGAAACGTATATAGCCACTGTTGAACTAAATTCTAAATGTTTTTATTACTTGAACCTTTGACACCGAAAACTTATTTACATATCTACAATAAGAGTTCGAAACTAATGAGAAATGTTTTACTATCATCAAACGTTTTGAAAACAGTCAGATCTGCTATAGGTAGAGTTTCATTCAAATTCTGTAGGTCAACGCTCAGTCCTTTTCCCAATGGACGTCCCATATTTGAAAGGAATTTACTCTCCACGTGTAACAGCTTTTGATCTACATCGTATTCAATGCTGGAAAAGGTTTTTTTCATTTCGCCAATAAAATACGTGTAAAGTTGAAATAGGGCGTTCTTTGTATCAGAACCTCCTATACAGAAATTTAATGAAAAATTTGGATTAGAAGGGAAATGGTAATTGTTGCGCGCTGCGTAAATGATCAAATTTTAACAACAAACATGAGCATAATATTCATGAGTAGTTTAATAATCATGACATTTTATTGGAGCTAGATTAAGTTAAAATTAATAGTGAACTCTTCAATTATTTTCCACAGAGAAAAAATATACTTTCCTAAAAATAAATTTCTTTCAGCTAAAGTTACACGAACTTTTGTTTAGCTAAAGAGCGAAATTATTTGTATCTTGTAAGTAAAAAATTATAAATTTATCAATCAAAAAAATATTGTATAAGGTTAAATTAACAGTTGTACCTTGATCGTTATCACTAGAGCCCTCCCTTTTTCGTTCCTTATTTGATTCTTTCTTCACTTCTGAAAAATGATTGTATCATAAGAATATTTTACTACAAGAAAGTTTCGAATGACTCAAATTTTTAATAATTACATTTTTTGGCTTTACTTCGAAGTAATAATCTAATGTGAAAGCAATATCTTATTTATTTCAAGTAATTTCCTATATAATTATGAAATTCACCTTCGCTATTTTCTTCTGCTTCATCTGCGGTTTGTAGTGCAAGAATGTTCGACACGTACATTCTCTTGTTGCGAATATCGTCACCGGATAATTCGTCTGTGGTCGTTGAGTTACCCACATCTAAATTCTCCCGGTATTGTTTTAGACGTGTCAATCCTCTTTCATATGTTCCTGTGGAACAAGATGAATTTTACAGAAAAATTTTGTGACAATTTTGGTATGGTCAGGGTGTCCAGCGACTCTTAGGAACGAAATTCAAGGTCATTTCCAGGTTTTCTAGGTGAAGAAGTCAAGTTTTCCCAGGTCTCCTTTTCTTACATGAAATAATAAAATAACCACTTGTTCAAATGTCTTAGAAATATTGGTGAATTTGTTGAATTCTCTTCAAGTACTTAAAATCTTGAAATTTCTGTAAAATCTTTCGCCATCTTTTTAATTTTTTTGTAAACTATTCGAAATCCTTGAAATCATTAGAATCCTTGAAACCCTTGAAATCTTTTGAATTTAGTATGAAATCTTTGAAATATTAGTGACAGCTTTCTTTAAACTTTGTTTCTGAAATCTTTTGTGTTCATTTGAAATCATTGAAATCTTTTGAAATCTTCTCAAATTTGTTGAAACCTTTTGAAATAGTTTAACATCTTTCATATCTTTGTGAAATCTTTGTGAATTCGTTGAAATCTCTTGAAGTACTTAAAATATTTGTGAAATCTTGAAATTTTTGTGAAACCTTTCGGAATATTTTTAAATTCTTGTAAAATATTTGAAATCCTTGAAATCTTTAAAATCCTTGAAATCTTTGAAATCTTTTGAAATTTTTATGAAATCTTTGAAATATTTGTGAAAGCTTTCCTTAACCTTTGTTTGTGAAATCTTTTCTATTCGTTTGAAATCATTGAAATCTTTTGAAATCTTCTCAAATTTGTTGAAACCTTTTGAAATAGTTTAACATATTTGAAATATTTGTGAAATATTTCGTATTCGTATGAAATCATTGAAATATTTGAAATCTTTAAAATCTGGTGTACTGTACCCTTTTTGAAACCTTTGACATTTTTATATTCTTTTGAAATCTTCATGAAATTTTTATGTAATCTTTCAGAAATTTTATGTATTCATTTAAAATCATTAAAATAGCCATTTCCCTTTCAGGTATATAATCTTTTCAAAATCTTTAAAATCTCTGAAATCTTTTTGAAAGTTGTAAAATCTTTGGAAAGGTTCGAAACCTTTGTGAAACTTTGGAAATCTGGTATACACGCCTTTTTCAAATCTTTGAAATCCTTGAAATCTTTATAAAATGTTCGAAATCTTTGGGAAATTGTTGTAAAATCTTTTGAAATATTTGTGAAAATTTTCTTAAATCTTTGTTTATGAAATCTTTTTTATTCGTTGAAATCATTGAATTATTTGAAATCTGAGTGAAATCTTTTCAAATCTTTGAAATCCTTTAAATCTTTTAAAAGTTTTGAAAGCTTTGTGAAATTGTTGTGAAATATTTGGAATCTGATGTACACGCCTTTTTTAAATCATTGAAAACCGTGAAATCTTTGTAAAATGTTCAAAATACTTTTAAATGTTTAAAAATCTTTGAAATATTTTGAAACCTTTTGAAATTTTCAGTAATGTTTTGTAATCTGATGTACACTCAAAAGCCGAGTGGTGAAATCCTTGAAAAATCCGTTATATGGCAATGGCTCATTCTAATTCTGAAACTGAATTAACATAGAAATTTTGAACTAATAATTTTTATAATTTGTAAGTTGAATATCACAAAAAAATGTTCTCGCCAAAAAACTGAATCCTTTCATAGAAATAACTATCACACACGTCCAAAGCTCTTTTGACTTCACATTCAACCCCGAAACATCCTAGTGGTGAGTTTCGACGTAGTATCTCTCTTTACAAAAGTACCAACCTCTGATACAATCAATATTATTAAATCCTTTGCAAACTTCCCCTCCAATCTCACACCTTTCATAGAACACTGTCTCACTAATACCTACTTCTCTTTCAATAACAAATTCTACGAACAAACCTCAGGAGCAGCAATGGGATCTCCAATCTCACCTGTAATAGCCAACATCTTTATGGAAAATCTAGAAACTAAAATCTTTAACAAATTCAAGCCTAAACCGGAATTTTTATGCCGTTACCTTGACAACACTTTTGTCATCTGGAGACATGGACTAGAGGAACTACAAAAGTTCTTCGGTTTCATCAATCAAATTCACCCTAATATCCAGTTCACCATGGAAATTTAACAAAACGGAAAATTACCTTTCTTGGACGTACTAGTTCACAAAAGATCTGATAACACATTAGGACATAAAGTTTACAGAAAACGCACCCATAAAAACAGATACCTACCTGCCTCCTCCCACCACCACCCATCTCAAAAGCAATCGGTCATCAACTTCCTTGTATACAGAGCTGTCTCCATAATAGATAAAGATAACTTACAAAAGGAATTACAAAATGTTAAACAAATCCTAATACAAAACGATTAAAGAAAGAAAGAGAAAAACGAGCACCATCCTACCCTACATTCAAGATGTCACAGAACAAATAGGAAGACTTCTCAACAAACACAACATCCAAACCATATTTAAACCACCTGCGAAAATAGGACAACTTCTAAACAACCTTAAAGATAAAAAGGCACCTTTCAGTGATTCGGGAGTATATAAAATCCGTTGTTCTTGTGGCAAAGTCTATATTGGAGAAACCGGGAGGACGGTAACCCAACGTGTGAAGGAACATGAGAGTAAAGTCAGGCTAAAACATTTCACGCAATCAGCACTAGCTGAGCATCATATCGAAACAGGAAATTGCATTTTATTTGACAAAACAAGCGTCTTCGCAAAAACGTACAATATTTTTCCAAGAAAACATAGAGAAGCAATCGAAATCTTAAAACACCCTAATAACATCAATAGGGACAATGGATATAATACTAATCCGATTTGGCTTTCCGTCTTCCCGTTTTTTTTTTAAAGACTTAATTGGCCAATCAAGTTCGACCAGTTCCCACCATGGGACGCTCGGGCCATTTACAGGCATCGTAGAGAATACATGTATAAGAACAACATAACCTGAAACTTCAGTTTCAGTTCAGCCCTGAAGAAGTGAACTGCAATGTTCGTGAAAGCATTAAATCTATTATTTCATGATACAATTTGGTCAATCTCTTTTCAACTACATATTCTTTACAATATTTGTTCTATCCAAATATTTAAAGTGAATCTCTCTTATAAATCTCAGATTTACAATATGGTATAAGTTTTTTATAAATTTTTCACCAAATCTGTTCACTGTTCTATTGTTTAAAGTGTATTTTCACGCTCATAGAATATATATTATGAGCGTAAAACCCATATAAACCAGTTCAGCGACAGTTGGTAATTCAATATAGATCCATATAGACCCGGAGGCCTATGAGACATTCCCCAAAAACGATATGACAATACCACTAGAAACCCAATAAAACTAGCTTAGCGGCTGTTGGTAATTCCATATAAATCCATATACACCCGAGGGTCTATGAGGACCACTGAGGCATTCCCCAAAACTAAGTGAAAATAACACAAATAAGGCATTGCACCAGAAAGACATTCCACCAGAAACCCACAGAAACCAGTTCAGCGGCTCATAGTGGGACAAAATCGCGAAAAGCTCGCTAAAAGTATAAAATGTTCATAAAATGGGCTAAATTCTGTCAGTTGCCGATTTTTGGGGTCGCTGATTACGAATCCGGTGTCAAAAAATCTGAAAACAGAATGGCGGATCCAATATGGCGGACGAGTATGCTGAATAAATTTGGGATTTTCGATAAAATTAGTGTAAGGGGGTTTTCGGGGTCGCTGATTACGAATCCGATGTCAAAAATACAAAAAACAAAATGGCGGATCCAATATGGCGGACATGTATGCTAAATAAATTTTGGACTTTCCTTTAATCTATCAATCTACAATTTACCATAAAAAACAATGTGAAACCTATATGAAAATTGAGCAAAGAAAAAAGTCTTGAGAGGTCGGGTCTTATTTTCAGTAATAATGTGCTTTGACTTGCAACATATGTGAAAATTAGCTGCGGAGACTTGCAGACGTGGCTTCTATTCAACTAAATTATATACAGGGTGTTATTTACCTTGAGACATCGAAATATCTCAAGAAATACGCATCTAACGAAAAAAATATCCGTGATAAAAACTTTTTATTTTCGAGGGGAAAAGTAACCCCGCAAAAATTGACCCCACACCCCAACCCACTGAGGGCTGAAGAGGGGGTAACATTAAAACTTGAAATGGGAACATACATTTTTTATTGCAGATTCAGATTCTCCATAAAAAAATCCGTAATTTTTATTTGAGACATATAACTACTACACACAACTACTACGTCCACGTCGTTTTTCCTGGGTAGCGTTAGAAGTAGTTAATTCATTGACTGCTTACATACTTGGAGTCAAAATGAGAAGCTTGCGTTTTAAAAATAAAATTGAGCTTTATAATTTTTCTAATCCACTTTAACTTCCTTATACCAATTTCAAGGAAAATCCCAAATTTATTTAGCATACTCGTCCACCTTATTGGATCCGCCATTTTTTTTTTTTTTAGTTTTTCACATCCGATTCGTAATCAGTGATCCTGAAAACCCCCTTATACCAATTCTAAGGAAAATCCAAAATTTATTTAGCGTACTCGTCCGTCACATTGGATCCGCCATTTTTTTTTCAGTTTCTGACATCGGATTTGTAATCAGCGACCCTGAAAACCCCATTATGCCAATTTTAAGGAAAATTCAAAATTTATTTAGCATACTCGTCCGTTATATTGCATCCGCCATTTTCTGTTTTGAGTTTTTGACATTCGATTCGTAATCAGCGACCCTGAAAATCCCCTTATACCAATTTTACGGAAAATTGAGCATTTATTTAGCAGACTGTGGTGTTGCAATTTGCAACTCACAAGACACATCTCATGATAATATTTTAGTTAAAGATAATTGATCAAATTATCAATTATATTGCCTGATACTCGCTACTCGTACTAAAACCTTGACTCTATCATTTAATTTCTCTCTCCAGGTCCACCATAAGGCGCTGCTGCCAACCTAACACCTGAAAATCTCAACTGGGAATCGCTTGCAGATACTGACAGGAAATCACCTGGACTTTCTACATGACCTGGATGGTTCCAGAAAACTCTAGTATTCCTCGATCAACACAACATCCATTTCAACTGAATTTGAGGCAATTCAAACGAGTAAACCATACCGTTGATACCAGTAATACGCGTGGTGACACTATGGCTCAGGCCCGTATCGTTAATACTCCGAATTTATAATCACCGTTAGTTTGTAAATGTTCGAAGGACATTTTTGGAATATAAGAACAATGTTTTACATTTGTTAAATTAAAGCAAGCAACAACGAGAATTTGAATATTAAAATCAAAAATATATGTACCGTTATACTTCGTACGACATTCACGCGACGCGACGTTGCGGGAGTGGCCGAATTTTGACCAATCAGAGAGGAGCAAGACGGACATGACGTAGGTTAGGAAAGGTTTCAAATTCCCCAGCGAGTCAGTAGTAGGCCGGGTGCGGTGAACCGAGTCCCATCGAGGATCTCCTACCTGGAGAACTCCTCTGGTCGCCGGACTCTCCCGGAAAGCGACCAGGTGACCCTTCCTGCCTCCTAGTGGAATCCCACCCGCCAACTCCTGCGGACTGACTCGATCGGCGGTCGGCAGGCGATCCTGTGGCTCTTCGAGCTAAGGATACGTCGGCGTCAGGTGCCCCTGACCAGCCTACTCTCGGGAGCACCCCATCATCCGCCAGCTCCTGGGGACCGACACGATCGGCAGCCGACAGACGATCCTGTGGACGTTCTTCGAGGTGCGAGTACATCGGCGTCAGGTGCCCCTGCCCAACCTACTCCCGGCAACACCCCGTCCATCACGCCCCCTCCAGCGCGGCTCACCCTCGGTGACACCATTTACCTCCAGGACCGCAACCTGGTCAAACAAACTCCCCCCCCCCCAAGGGGGTCAGTAATAAGGCCCCTCTCCCATCCCTTACGTGACTTTACTTGAACCTGACCGTAGGAAGGGAGCCTTGGGCAACGACCTTCCCTGCCTGGAATAGATTTAGCGAGCCCCGCCGACTTATTTTTCTACAATGTCTGTCACGTCTCATTTCAGAAAACAGCGTAGGGTTACAGCAGGGTGACTTCCACTCCGAACCCAGGGCCGAAACACTACTCTACAGGACTACTAACCGACCGTTCCGTTTACTCGTAAAACCCGTCCCTACTCCACAACCCTGACTAGGCTGAAGCATTTGGCGGGACGAAAACATAGGTAGGGTAAAACGAAACGTTACAAAACTTTTATTTTTTGAACAAATATCTTCTCCTTCGCTCCCCTGGGCATAAAACTACAGGACTTCCGATTACCGGTCGGGTGCTCTTACCACTAAGCTAGTGGAGACATCGAAGAAAGATACTTTGTTCGGAGATACGCTTTAATAGCGAGGTTTTATGTTTTAGTACAAGACAAGTTGCAACCAATCTGTATTATCATCGGAGTTGGATGCGATCGATCACGCGAAGATATCTTTCACAACTGTGCAACTGGAAATGAACAACATCGATCTAAGGTAACTCCTCATATAAAAGTATTCTTAACGTCTTTTCAGACTAGATGTAGTTTGAATTTTTATATTAAAAAATTTATTTTCTGAAAAAAGTTCTTCTTCACTTCGCTGGGAATCGAACCACAGGTCTTCCAATTGCCGGCCGGGAGCTCTTACCACAAAGCTACTAGAGAGACCGAAGAAAGATACTTTTATCGGAGATACGCTTCAAAAGCAGGGTGTTATGTTTTAATACAAGTCAAGTTACAGGGAATCTGTATTATCATCGGAGTTGGTAACAATCGATCATGTGAAGATATCTTCCACAACTGTGAAACTGGAAATCAACAATATAGATCGAAGGTAACTCCTGCAATAACAGAAATTCTGACCGTCTTTTCAGACTGGATGAATTTCAAATTTTCAAATTAAAAATTTCATTTTCTGAAAAAAGATCTTCTCCGTCGCTCCGCTGGGAATCGAGCCACGGGTCTTCCGGTTGCCTTCCGATCCTTTCACCTCAATAAAAGATAAAACGCGTACTGGGAGGTGTATAAGGAGGTGTATAAAGAGTAAATGTAGTGTAGGTATATAATTGGATTTACACTCTCGAAGAAGGGTTGAACGCTTATAAGCAGGTGCATTAAGAGTTGCGTGTTGTGCGTATAAGAAGATGTTTAAAGAGTTGTGTGGTGGTATATAAAGATTTGTGTACTGTGCGTATAGAAGCCTTTCAACCCAATAAAGGGTTTTTAAACTCTCGACGAATTCCCCGTTCGAAATTAACGTTTTTCCCGGTTTCTTCTTTTAATTAATGTGCTCAAATTTCCCACCGCATTATTAGTTAAAAAAAGTACTAAGAAATACTAGAAAATTTTACAAAATTAATATTCTTTTATTAGGATCGATATGATTTTACCAAGAGGACTGATATAAGATATAAGTTTTAAAGAAAATACGTTCAAATGGAAAGTCTGAACTTGGCAGAAATATGTTTTAAACATTCAAAAAAAATGTATACTTGAACAGCGGATTTACTGATGATTTTACAAAGTTAAAATTATTACTACTATTTGTTCCAAGTTCAGATCTTGGCAGAATCAATGGAAAAATATGCACAGTTTTGTCAAAAAAATCGGTCATATTGGATGGAATATAAACCCAAGAAAATGTTATGATTTACACTTTTTAGCAATATTTCTGATCGAAAAGTGATGAAAATTTAAAAAAAATGTTAGATATGAAATATGTGCTTTTCAAATTAATGGTCACTCAAACGAAACATACAGAAAGTATGGCAAGCTTTTTAAAAATTACGTGGCCAACAGCCATACCACGCTGAAAAAACCAGTTCTCGTCAGATCACTGAAGTTAAGCAGCGCTGGGCGCGGTTATCACTTGGATGGGTGAACATTCGAGAAAACTGAGTGCTGTTGGCACATCGTGGGTGTGGTGAGCCCACACTTGTAGTTATTTACTACAAGTTATCAACCTAGAAACACTACCCGAATCGGGTAGTGTCACGCCTACCCCGAAAGGGAAATGGCTTAATGGTATACAATAATGGTATACGTGGAAAAAAATTCACCATATATGCGTTAATTAAAGTACTATAACAATTACTAAAACTACTTACATGAAAAAAATTTTTAAATATTACTTACATGAATACAATGTAAAATTAAAAAAAAAATTAAAATTAAAATTTTTCAGAACAAAGAAATACTCTGATGTTCACAAATACATGAAAACAATTCAATGAAAAATTAATTTTTTGCCCTTTTCAAATTTTTAATTTTTCACCTTAAAACTAATAATTTGAAAACATGGTAGCCGCTGGACCGGGAAATGACCAAGATTTTTTGAGACCGGGAAAAACCGGAAATTGACTGTAAATTTCGTATTTAAAGAAATGTGAACGTCGGATTGAAACTTTATCAACTATTTTTAATTTTGAAATCACTGCAAATTAATAGATACATAATAAAACGCTTTTATTTAATTTAAAAACCTATGTTCAAATATCGTTCCAGTTTAAAATATTTCAGTTTTAACCCATTGGAAATTCAAATTTTTTAATTAAAAAAAAAGGATTTTTACAAAAATATTTAGCAATATTTTACTGTTTATTTAAAATAAATAATTATAAATCAAATATTCAAAACTAAACATTTTGAAACTAAGATGTTTCAAACAGAAAGACTTGACTAGTTGAAATTTTAGAGTACTAGACTTGAACATTGAAGATTAGATTTTGTAATTGTTTCACTCTGTTGAATTTTTGAGTTGAAAAATAAATTTTCGAATTTTAATCTATGAATAACAACTGAACAATTATTGTTTTCAAACGACTTAAAATAAAACTAATTTTATTTCTATTTTAAAAATGGTTTACTTTTAATCGAGCAATTAAAGATGTTCAAGTTTTAATGTTTCTAATTTAAAATTGCTTCGAAATTAGATAATTTTTAACATCTAAAAATGTTTTAATTAATTCTTCCATCTAGAGCAGGGCTCACCAGAATGCAGTCATTGACTTCCTTGACTTCCAGTGGCAGTCAAAAGACTAGGAGAAACAGGCCTCAACAAATTTTCGTCGAACTTGTCCTCCGACTGGTCCCTAATCCTTCACGGTAAATGAAAGTTTGAAATGAAAAAATGAAATGTATTGTGAATTCTAGTAGAAAAAATTCAGACCGTTCGGTGTGAACGATGAGCCGTAACCATCTGTGACCGTAACGACCGTCACTCTTCCCAGGAATCCTGGGAACCAAAGAAAACAATGACAGAAAAAGTTTTTGGCAGTCAAAAACTTGCCGTGGCAGTCTAAACCTGCTGAAAGTGGTCAGCCCTGATTTAGAGCATTCAAAATGATAACGTAGATTTATATTTTTAAACCAGAAATCTTTCAACTGTTTTATTTACGAGTATGAGAGTGTCAAAGCCCCCCGT
>CAKNYM010049178.1:37998-89121 GCA_932195095.1 Andricus curvator
CCCCCCCCCCCCCCCCACCCGAAAAATATTCTGCCTACTGGCTTGCTAGCATTAATAGAGAAATATACTGCCTGCACCATGTTTTGGTTAGTAAACTTCACAGATTTCCCAGCTTCTTATTGGCTGGTTATAAGTCCACGACGTTCAAACCGTCACACGCTTCTACTACTGCATCGTATAATTTGATAATAATAATTTTACGCAGAAAATAACATTTTTTATTTAATTTCATGACCACAGACTTCCAGGATCTGCTCACGAATTCCCGGCATTTTCCCGTATTCTCTTAGGTGCCCAAAATTCCCATCAAATTCACGGATTTCCGGGGTCGCTAGACACCTTAATATTATAAAGTCGAATTTTACACATTTTTATTTTGAAATTGTACATCTTCAAAATTGAATTATTTTAAAACAATTGAAAAATGAAAATTTGTAATTTATAACCGTGAAACTAAATGTTCTCAAATCTTTTAAGTTTAAAGCTATTCATAATAATTGATGTATTAGATGCTTCAATTTTAAATATTAAAATGTGAGACGATCTAATTATAAAACTTTTCATTTTTTTTTTTAAATAAATTATTCATTTTTAGTGAACAAATATTTCTTTTTAGTGATGGACTTTTTAAAAAACTATATATTTGTCTTGAATAAAAAAAAAATTAGGTTACAGATTAATATAAGATTCTTAATATAAGAGTCTCGGGGAAAAGTAATCAGAGACCACTTTAGTAAATTATCCACAATAACAGTTGAAAACGTTTACGCAGGACCCACAAATATAAAAACAGTTAATCAGTTATATGTTCTTGTTCTTGAACTCTTTATTTAACAATACCAAATAAAAACAACGAACAATTTTCAATTGATCAATTTGTTCTGCGAAACACTTAACTAGCAGTGATTTTTTTATTGTGGTTTTGAAGCGCATTCGCAGCACTCCCTTGAACTGAGCCAGTGAGTTTCACTGGTTGAAATAGCCATGAGTGGATCATTGGTATTGCTGTTATTGAATTACTGGCATCAGGGAGAATTTCACTTTTAATAAGTGATATTTCACTGATTGCCAGTGAATTTTTCCCTGAAGTGATACCAGTAACCCACTTATGGCTATTTCAACCAGTGAATCTCACTAATTCAGTTTAAGAGAGTAGTGCACGGAATATTCCGGCATTTCAATATTAAAAACACATTAGTGTGAGAAAGGAGGAAGATAGTCACTAGGTCCGGCCACTGCTTTTTACATGAACTCGCAGGTGGACTCTGATCGTTCTTCCTCGACACCCGATATCTTTCATGTTTATTTGTACTGAAACTTTGATGAAACTCCTTAGTTACAAATTACGTTTCGAATCTTTCTCTAACGAACCGTAAGATAAAACTATTATCTCATTTTTTGCAAAAAGTGGACCGGTGCCGGGAAGCCATACACTGATGCAACTACACTTTACTATCGCAACTATGTGGCGCGCTGCCACGACTGTGTATTTCAAAACATTTCAGAATTAGGAAATTCTGAGCAACAGAGAACCACAATTCTCACCGTTGAAGAATAATAAAAATTCATTCAGATGAAATATAAATTGCCTTGAATTGTTTGAAAGAAAATATCTTACTATTCTATACTTTCTCTTCAACTTATTTGTAATGATCATTTTTAAATTTTACGACACCGACTTTTCATATTTATTATCAGTTCGGTAATAATTTTTGAACAGTTCGAGTTATTTGGCCGAAAAGTTATCATTCATTCACCAAAATATTCTCATATTCGCCACATCGTAACATATTCGGTAATTCCTTAAGTACACATTTTTTCCGTATGGTAGAAAATTATACATGAAAAATATCGTCAGCTCTCGGACTATAATGAGAGCAACATTATTTACAAAACCTTAAATTATTTAGAATGTAATACAACTCATAAAAATGAAAATTTCTCGAGACAAAGATAGTAAGAAATACATATCTAAAAAAATTTACCCACCGCGCGGGTACATTCTCATCGCGCGCGGCTCGTTTGGCTCCCAAGCTTGAGTGCGACTAAGGCCGGCGTCTGTTGGATCTCGTACTTCACGCTTGATAATGTGTTAACCTCGCCCTGTGCGCTTGATCTTTGTACTTCCTCCATTTTTGTGCACAGACCTTTTATAATTACACAGAAAAGACTGGGGGCTGAAAAGGAACCCAAAACGATCATTGGTTCTAAAGGAGACCTCAGTTGGAGCTCTGAAGAAACTTGATAGGAACTTGAAGGAACTTGATAAATATCATTTGCAGGTTATGTAGCAAACTTATTAACATAAAAGCGTATTTATATGCAAGAAACTTTTCGTCTTAAGTCATCAGTCGATAACTGTAAATCTATTCCTAACTTACCAAGCCCACCTTACACGCGGTTTGTTTGTGAATGCCCCTTCATGTTGTTCTGTTCAAGGTTTCTAAAGGAAACATTTTGAGTCTCTAGACGTTTCTATTGAAGCTCAAGTTTTAAAGGATACCAACTTTTATTCAACCCACAACTTTAGTGAACCCCAAGTTTTTAAAGTGAACTACTTTTGGGACGGAAGTTAATTGAAAAAAACGACTAGCCAAACGAACGGATATTTCTCTGTCTCTCTTTAATATGTGCATATACTTTCCATATCTTCTTTCTCTATTCGCGTCTCCCTTTTTTGCCGCGTTTCGTAATTGCTCTAAACACTCCTCTTCGATATTGCCACTGCTGCTACGCCAAGAAGAACATGTATATGCTCTCTCTCTCTCTGCACTCACTTACAATGCGATCTCTTCAAAACTCATGACGATTCCTCACGCAAAATTTCAAAATTAATCCATCAAAGTTTCACTTCTGCCATGCGGCCCCACTGCCATACACACGTTTTTTTGTGCAAAGGTTCAAGCATCGAGAACTGTCATTTGGTGATTGTTATTTCTCTATTGCTAAAGCTCCCTCAGCTTTAAAGAACACATTCTCATCATGTATCTCGTGCTTAGCAGTCGATTTTGTCCAAAGTGCGAACTTTTCTACATCAAGTTCAACTCTATTATATCAAATGTATATTATATTTATTCCTGTACCTCGGTCGGGGAGTGCTCATTCAGATATTGCAAAACAATGTACAAATTGTATGTTTCATGATTTAATATTTTTTCCTTATTTTGCACTAATTTGTATTCTCAGCTACCCTGAAAAATGTATCATTTCAATAAATTTATATTAATACAATTCATATTATGCATTGATATTAAAACAGATGTATTTTCATTGTCTTGTTTTTATAATTAAACAACAGTGCGCATCCTATAAAAAAACAACTTTGTTAATTAACATTTTATTGCACCTTGTTTCGTTTTTCCAAAAAAGTGATTTTTTTATTTTCAAAATTTTGTACGATTCAAACAAAAAATACGCATCCTATCAACAAATAATTCATAACAAATTTGTGGATCTTTGTTTGTTCAATAACTTTTGTTTTCTAATTTTTTTTCGAACCTTGTGTTGTTTTTCCAAAAATTTAGTTTTTTTATTGTTAATGTTATTTTTTACGATTAAAACAAAAACTACGCATTCTATAAAAAATAATTAATAACAAATTTGTAGATCTTTTTCGGGTGAAAATTTTTTTTCATTTCATATTTTTTCGTATCTTGCATAGTGTGACAGCAAAATCGAATTTTTTATTTTTTTTTTGCGATTAAAACCAGAACTGTTGATAAAAAAATTTGAATATTCGATTTTTCAAACAAATTCGAAAGGTTGTCTTGATGATTATCCGGTATACAGACGACAACAAGAATGACGACAGATAAACAGACATCATTGTAAAACCTTTCTTTCGGATGCAGGTGGTCTCGAAACGTGGAGATTTAATGAAATCCACGATAGTCAGTTTTCACATAAAACTAATACCTTCCAATTATGATGAGAATGTAATGACTGATAATCTCTAAAGCATACAAAACTTCTTTCAGTCCGTGTTACTCTTTTGGTTCTAATAAACTACGAGAAAAAGAATGATATAGTCTTGTGAGTGCAAAGTTCCATTTGCAAATAGTAGCAATAAAAAAATCGAAGTAATCGGTGGAAAACACAGAGTTTATCGTGACACGTATGTTTCGTGGTTCAACGGACCCAATCGAAGAGGAGGTCGTCAGTAGATTGCGAATTATTTTAAAACGGTATTATCCACGACGCGAGAAACAAGATCGTTGATCGCTTTAAGGTGCTTTGGCCTTCTTGATGTAATGAGCTGGAGAGATATACGATAGACTTTTAACGATATTTACTTCATTTCTTGTACTAGTAATGATCAATAATACCCTGCTTACGGGTAATAGAACTGTTATTTAATTTGATTCTTTAATGGCTTTTTCGGGAAAAACTGTCTCTATAACTCTGTTTCTAATTTTAAAAGTAAATTTTCCTATGGCTGAAATCATTTCAACAATTTTTTAAAAGGAAAAATTTTTTGTCAAATAGCTATATTTTAAGATTATTTACTTATTCTAGAAACTGGAAACAGTAGAGTTGTAGAGAATATTTTTACCGAAAAAATAAGCCATGATTTATTAGAATCAACCATTTTAAAAAAATTGGCAAGAAACGATAGTAAGAAAAAAATTCAGTTACAAAAATTAAAGTTAAAATACTTACTTTTCGTATGCTTTAAACCTTTTCGATAAGAAATAATGTGTTCACTTTCATAATGCATGATTGATATATCATTTCAATTCTAAAAATCATAGAAAACTTTTTTTCAGAGACCTGATTTTTGTCACGAAACGTACCTAAAGCTTACATTTGACTACTCGTTTTGAAAATAAATTCGATTAAATATGAGTAAATTTCATGCGGTATCATGTCCCTTATCCTATTTTTTCACAATTATGGCGATATATCTCTTAAACGAAAGCTCAAGATAATATTATCAATGACTGCGTCTAGTCGTCCCGAAAAATCCGGGGAGTTGGAAAAGGGGATGGACTAGTCCCGAAAATTTGGGACGACTAGCCAAGCGTCTGAAAAATATTTGAATACTCATCGCGAATTTCGGGATAACGAGACACTTCGATTATCAATAGATATATAACTTCAGAATTAACAGCAAATTCCGTAATGAAGTTTTTTTGTTTCTAATTATAATTATGGAGTATTATGTATTTTTCATATGTGTCTGAGTTTTTATGTCATCTGATAAAAAATAGTTTTTTATTATTTGTATGATTTGAGAATTTAATTTATCCGCCAAATTTTATTGACAATACTGTAAATAAAAACAAAAATAACAACCAGAACGTGTACATCATCCACTCCTGCTCCTTCTATCCCATAAGGTAAGCAAATGCAGGAAATTTATGCAAGAGACTTCGTACAACACTGTTCCTTGGAGTGCAGTCTCTAGCCGCAGATGACCTTACGCGGCAGACGGCACAGTTGGAGATGGAGGTTTCACCTCTGGATACTTTCTTACAGCTACCAATCGTTGTAGAATGTTATAAGGAACAGTGTTGACGGACCAGATGAAGTGATCCCAGAAGAACAGCCGTTTGCATCCGGGTCGCGATGGACTGAGCCTCACGCTGGCAAGCCGGGATTTTGTTAAGTTGGCTGAGAAATGAAGCTTTCATGCCTCCAAGACAGCCGATTGTGAGAACTGCAAGATGAACTTGGTAGCCTTGCTACAGCTTGCTCAGCGATTGATATGTTTTTTTTTTTAACTTGTTTTCGGGTGAACCCGGTTTTTCATAATAACCACGGACTAAGTCAAGTGACTGATGAGATAAGGATGTTATAAGTCAATTTAATACGATCTCTGAAATCTTCTGCGATGATGTTGTAGGTACAAAATTAGGAGAATAGTGTAGTTTGGAGTTCGTATTTTACCGCTGTTATCCATACACAGCGGCCGCGAGCGTTCGCGGCAACAACAGTCGCCTCTGGATGCATTCTTGCAGCTACCATCTGCCACTCCACAGGTTTTTAGTCACTTACTTCCTGATGGTCTAGAAAATTTCTTACAATGCGACAGGTGCTCAATAAAACCGCCTTATGAGCTGCTGCCACTACCCTATTGACTCCTAAATGTCCAAGATGTTCAGTGTATCTAGCGTGCACATTGCCTATAGCCTCAATCACAATAGGATGAATAGATGCATGTTTCACATTTCTCAATATTGTCTTTACTTCATGCCTTAGCTCGCTATGCTTATGGATCTTGGTTGTATAGGTTGTCTGGATAATAACATCCCAATATAAGATGTAATCTTCGTTTCCTATAACGGACATTGGAATGTATCTATAGAAAGGCGTCCATTCTGTCAAGAGTGCTAGGTTTAGGGCAAGATGTGGATGTATAATGTCCTCCACATCATTATGTACGTGCGTATATTCTCTTTGAGCCATTACGCGACAACCATCAATAATATGCTCGATGGATTCGTTAGTATCTCCACATAATCGGCACCGGTCAACCACGTCTTGATGTAACACGTGTTATTATTATTCTTATGTTGGTCCACCTTCCACCCGTAGGTACGCATGACCTGGTACTTCGATAATAAACACGGTCGTAAAACGCGCCAAGTGATTAGTAGATTCGCTGGTGTCAGTCGTTGTTTCGGAACTCTATATTTTGCTTGCGCATTCGTTATTATTCACGAGTATACACACTGGAAAGCTCGTCAATAGGGATCCGACAATCCCACTGAAGAGCCTTATACGGATCCAACATACATTCTGAAGAACCCGTTTATAGGGTTCCAACATTCATCTTGGAGAGCCCGTTTATAGGGATCCAACATTCATACTGGAGAGCCCGTTTATAGGGATCCAAAAATTCATCCTGGAGAGCCCTATAGGGATCCAATATTCACACTGGAGAGCCCATTTATGAGGATTTATCTTTCTCACAAACGTTAGTTCTAATGCCAACAAATAAGACCAACGACTCCAAATATTAACTTTATTCATATTAAAAGGCGAAAGACAAACACAACTTCACACACGCATACGGACATACACATATACAGAAAGGTCAACAATTAAAAGTCACAAATTAAAAGTCAAAAATTAAAACTCTGTTTTCCACAGTCATCTTCCGTGTCCGCAGGATGGCTACAGAATGCGATTTGAGCCGCTATCATTGTTCACACCCAGAAAACTCCGGACGATGCGGCACGTATTCAGCAATACTGCCTTCTGACTTAGATGAAGCGAATTTCGAGCTGCCAGCTCTTCCACGATTTGTACGCACCTCGCATAAACGTTCCCAGTGGAGGAGGAGATCACGAACGGGTGGATGGTGACCGTGCTCACACTCAACACGGTCAGGATCTCCTGTTTCAGCTTATGTGCATTATTCTCACGTGTTGAGCACGTTTATCTAACCAGAAGATATCTGGACGATTGTGTCTGACTAAGTGGTCAGTCAGAATAGTCATGTCCCAGTAAAGGAGCTGGTGGTCGTTCTCTAGTACTTTAACTGGGCTATATTTGTAGTAAGGCTCAAATCTCTCTATTAAGCCAGTTTTTAGGGCAATTTTTTGTTGAATGAACCCAGCCACATCATTATGTATGCGCGTGTATTCTTGCGAGGCAAGCACCGTACAGCCATTAATGATGTGCTCGATGTTCTCATTGGGATCTCCACAAAGGCGGCATCTGTCAACAACTGCCGCCACACTGAGGATGTGTTTTTGGTAATTCCTCATCTTGATTACCCTGTCCTAGATGGCAGTGACAAATCCGTCCGTCTCCGGAAAGAGTTCTCCCCGCCTTAACCAGAGGTTTGAAGCATCACTATCTACGCAAGGAAGATCTAATGCTTGGGGGTGTTGCATGGCGGAACTAGTCTCTCTACAGCTGTCCTTTTATGGTGCATTCGGTGCTTAGACATTTTCACGCGGATGATTCTGTTAAGCCTCTCGAGGTCAGTCATGGACCAGGTGACCAAACCAAAGGACTATATTAGGAGAGGAATGGGAAAGCCCTTGTGATGCTCTTTGCACTGAGGCCAGACGCCTGAATCCGACTAATGCGACCCGAAAAAGAAGTCTCAAACGCCTTTTTAATTTCAGAGTGGAACGGACCTCTCGCCTGAAATATGCTAAGGTACCTGTACGATTCTTCATTAGTCATCGCCTCAATCAGAGCGCGGTCACCCAGCATCAGTGGAGCATTTATCTCTTCACGGAACAAATGCAGCTTTCTGCATTTGTCCAAACACAGAGACATACTGATGTCATAGGAGAACTGCAGCAAGATGTTAAGTAGGGTGTTTAGTTTCGACTCTGAGCTTGCATAAACCTTTATGATGTCCATCTACAGGAGGTGAGTGAGTTGAGACTCAGCCACTCCACCTCAATTTTGAACTCATAGGACGTGTTTTTGAGTGTCTAATTTTGTAGGTTCAATGTTGAACAAAACAAGAGTGCGCTGAATGAATCATCTTGGAAGATTCCTCGTTTAATGAGCAAGGACCGGGTATCCCTCATCATCCCATGACTAAAACATTTAATCCTTGTGCACCACGTGTGCATAGCGTGATCCAGAAATTGGATGACGCGCGGGCAGATCTTATATGTCTTCAGGACCTCAAGTGAATAATCGTAGGGTATTGAGGGAAACTCCTGTTGGTTGTCAATGAATGCCATGTTCAAATTACGTTGGTGGTGTTTCGCATGCAACACAACCACACTGTCAATATTCAATTGGTCCTTGCAACCACGGGAGCCTCGACAGTAGCCTTTTTTTTCTTCGGAGATGACGTTTTTCTCCTCACAATATCTATAGACGAAGTCAAAAATGATAGCCGTGAGACACTTATTGAGGGTCGAAAGGCAGGTGATTGTTCGATCATCACTATGACTACCAGCATCTTTCTTTCTGGGTATCATATACATTACGCCTTTCGTCAAAAAAGAGGGCAAGTTATCTGGATTCTCCAGAATGTTTTGAAGGCTGACAGGACCATGAGCCTCTGTTTAATATACTCAATCACTTCGTGCAGGTTCATAGCTGTTCTTGAATGGATGTTATGTCGACAAAGGATTTCCTCCACGTGACAAGTCAGTCTCTGAGACCGATTGCTGGCACACGCGACTGCAGCGCAATATGCAAGAGTCTCCACCTGCAGCAAGCTCATATCCTGCTGCAAAAACAGAGGCAATATCTCGGTGCTCAAGCCGCCAACTAACCAGAGGTTTTTGTTGACTCTCAATTTCGGCAGACCATTTCTTATTGATGGTTTTTGATCTGCGAACTCTAGGATTGTCTAGCGACTGTCGACCATGAGACAGTCGCCCTGCTACATGCCCCAGATTCGGCCCCCACTCGTTCATAGCGTCTCGTGTCACAGGTATATGAACCGCCTCTTCCACTGCATCTGCGGGGTACGTTACAGGCGCTGTTGGTTGTTGCACCTTTTTTTCGATGTTACTTATTGCGACCTCGAATATAATGTGGCGCCGCCTAATGGATCTTAATTGATCAACAAGATGTTGTGAAGTCACACTGATCACGTCTACATTTATTTCCAGCGACCACTTTATCCTCTTTTTAGCCTGTTGAGCCCTTGAGTTACTGTCCTTATTTCCGGGAAATTCACTACAAAGTTTTCTCGAAGGCCATCCCGTCAGGAGAAGTTGTGGTCGCTCCCATCTCGTATTTAAATTGGCAGCCCGTCAAGTACTTATCATGATGGGTTTGAAAATTAATGCGCTGGCGTGGAATTCCTGTGGAAGTGGTCGGCTGCGGGTTCCCAGCCAAAACATTCTCCGCAGGCGCAGCTGATGTTCTGCTGCTTACCACTTGTTGCCGATGTTCTGGCTGGACAGGAGCCATTTCGGGTATCCCGGTGAGATCTACCTGCCCATCACGTAGCTCACCACCAACGGCTCAATTATTTTCGAAGAAATTAAAACTGGGTGTACTTTTTGAACCTAAGAATTTTTTTACAAGTGTTTTATCGGCTACCAATTTTGATAAATGCAAGAGCCGACATTAAAGTACGTTTATATACATCATTTGAGTATAAAAGATGCAAAAAAAAAATTCCAACTAGATGTCAACTCCTGTTTCCAGTTCGGTCAGCATTAGCGATGGGAACGAAAATGCGAAGTCTGGCGGCCACTGAAAGAGGCCCATGACGATTTCAATACTTACATAATTCAGCATTGAAACAACATAATCAACTTTTATGCTAAACACAACTTTAAAAAAAGATTATTGTAAGAAAACCGCATGATCATTCTTTAACGGTGTGGAACCTCCATTTCAGATGTAGACGAGCCAGCTGATAGAGCCTCGATTAGTGGCCGCCAGGTTTCGCATTTTCGTGTACATCGCGAATACCAACCAAACTGGCAAGGGGAGTTGACATTTAGTTGGAATTTTTCTTTTTGCATCTTTTATATTCAAAAGTTGTACATAAACGTACTTTACTGTCTGCTCTTGCATTTCTCAAAGTTTGAAGCCGATATTTCACTTATAAGAAGAGTTCTTAGGTTGAAAAAATGCACCCAGTTTTAATTTCTCTGAAAATAATTTTTTACGAAATTCCTCCTCGAATAAAGTACGTAAACGTAGTTTATTGTCTTCTCATACATTTCCCAAAGTTTCAGCCCAATATTTTATTTACAAAAAAAGTTCTTAGATTGGAAAAAAAATTCAGAAAATTGAAAAAGTGAGGTCGGTAATGTAGGTATTTACGTCTGTCACATGCCCTTACGGTCAAAAAATTCAAAATAGCGGACCAAGAGTTTGTAACATTTATAGACTTTTTTGAAAAAAAAAAAAATAAAGGGGTCATATTTGGGATACATATTCCTTAAGGCTTGAAACCTCCGAATGGTTCTTGAAGATTATATTGGAAAGTGTGCATCGGACAAAAATGCATAATTACAAACAAATGGTAGTACACTCATCCCTCGCTAGAGCGCCGCCTTCTAAAGCGCCAGCTTCACGCGTGACTGCTTCCCCCCCCCCCCCCCGCCTCCAACCTGAGCGTAACTTGACGATCAAGTGTTGACACGGAAAAACTCCCTCGCCGCTATGCCCCGACCAGACCCGAATCTGGCGCTCTAGCGAAGAAAGACTGTACTCACAATTTGCAACAAGGATGTTAGTATGAATTTTTTCTGTGCAGGCCATACTTTTTAAGTAATCAACCCTCGGAGTAGAGCGTGAGTTGTACCGTGCGGGTTGCACGCTCCTTTCGTAGCTCATATCTCGAAATGAGCTCGTTTCTGGATGAAAGTGTACAGAACTGCAATTGTATAAAATTTGTCTCATATATTGAAAATTAACATATGAGATCGATTTAAAACGCACTGCAACCTTTCCTTTTCCCTCCCTGCTCACATTCGCCCTTCTCCCACCTTTCAAATTTAAAACATGGCTTGGGCCTGTTCCGCCGCCCCTGATAATGCTTCCTTCAATTAAACGAATAAAACTACGACATATCATTGTATTTAATTTCATTAGCGTACCAACTACTCAATAATATATTTAGGACTTATTTTCATTTCATATTACGACTACAATATCTAGGAATGAAAACAATATTTGTGAATTCCTTCCTACATGAATAGCACTTTTTTATGTTGATTAGCACTCTTCGTGCAACCGAGGTTTTTATTTTTTTCTCCATGTAGTTATGCAAATCGTACAGGCTCTACAAACCCAACTTTTTGAAAGAAAGGTTCGTATTTAATTTATATATATCAATACAATATTTATAGCTCTCTGACAAAAAAATTTCCATCCTGTAAAATGAAGATCAAGTTCATGAACCAGGACAATACAAGCAAAATACAAAAAGTTATAGCATTTTTGAGATATCGACAACAAAATTATTTTTAATGATTATTCGAAAATGTTGATCGAAAGCTCTTGCAGACGTCGAAAAGGTTCATAAGTAACCCCCCAGTGCACGCGTTTTGTAAATGTTATGTAACAACAAGTTTACATTTATACATAACATTGTTACAATCACGTAGCATAACAACTACAGAACATAATGGTCACACTGTTCTGAAACGGTGTTACTGGGAGGATCCGTAACAGTTCTAAATTCTGTAATGTATATATATATATATATATATATATATATATATATATATATATATATTTAAAAGTTTGTCATAAGGACAACCGCAGGATTTCGCCGGGAGCGGGTGCTAATCTGAAAAATTGCACCCGATCCCAGCGAAATCGCGGTAAAATTTCAGCTGTAACCACGTCTCACGGCCGTGAGATAGGTGGTTACAGTCTGCGACGAACTCAATACGATGATCCGGCAAAAGTCTCGTGCACTCTGAGGACACGGAGCGACCCAAGGACGACCGCCTTCTGCATTTTCCCCGCAATTTATCTCTCTTTCTTTTCTTTCTCCTTGGCTGTGACGTTTTTGTCAGCTGGTGCCGAAAATTCGATAACGAATATTGTACGTTTCTCGAAGTTAAGGAGAACTATGTCAGGCCTCGAGTGCGCAACAGAAACAATTGTCGAGAATATGAAGTTCCAGTATATGCGGCACTTCTCATTTTCGACAATTGACTCTATTTCTCTAGGAGCGTTTAGCGGAGAGGTATTTGGGCTAATGCCATCAGAGTGACAGAGATGGTAATAAAGCACTCTTAGTGCCGCATTGTGCCTTTGGATGTAGGTCGTTCCCGCATGAGTTGGACAACTAGATAGTATGTGTCCTAGATGCTCGGGGTGTGCATGATAAGCTCTGCAGCTATCATCGGGAATGTCTTGGCTCAAAATGTGGCGACGGTATGCTAGAGTGGAAATGACACCGTCTTGACATGCCAAAATGAAGCCCTCCGTGCCCGACTTCAATCCGGGTGATCTAAGGAAAGCAAACGTTAGCTCATACGAAATCGACTGATCTTCCAAATTTCTGTGGAAGATGCCGTGCACCCTCTTGTCGAGGAGATGTTCGTAGAAGTTTTTCTCCTGTGCTTTCTTAATCCGGGCCTTCAGGAGTGAGTATTCGAGATGGATAAGATTTGATGCATTTTGCGCACCCCTAATATTGAAGTCAAGGCCGAGTGTCTCAGCAGCCTCCTCCGCTGCTTTGTACAGAAACGCCCCTTTGCCCACTTCTTCGTGTTTTCTGACCATTTTAAGAAGAGGATCTTGTCTATTTGCAAGTATATGTGCTGTACCCAGAATAATTCTGTTGTGAATACATTCAAGATTCAGTATTCCGCGACCACCTAGGCGGCTTGAGATGTAAAGTCGCGGCACAGAAGACTTAAGGTACATGCTCTTGTTCGAAACTTCGGAAGACCAAATCTGCCGGAAGAGACATTTGTATCTGCATCGGAGGGTATCCTTTATAGATGTCACGTCCTGAATGCGGCTCTGTGGTACGCCCAGGTATGTATAGGTCTCTCCAGCGCAAAGGTGTCGTATAGCGCTCCTGTCAACGAGCTCAGGATCTTCGGGGATGCCATTAAGTTTTCCTATCTTCAAACTAACCTTGCCGCATTTCTCTAACCCGAATTCCATTCCAATCTCTTGAGTGTACTCTTTGACAATTTTCAAAGCTAGATGTAGTTTCTCTTGATTTTTAGCATAAATCTTAAGATCATCCATGTAAAATACATGAGTGACCTTATGCTTTCGGTTTCCAGGTTGGTCGCAAAGGTACCCTTCGGAATTGCAAAGTGCGAGAGATAGTGGCAATAATGTAAGGCAAAAGAGAACAGTGCTCATGGTGTCGTCCTGAAACACACCTCTCTGAAAGGTGACACTGTTAGTGATAACACGATGTTTTCCAGATGAGATAGTAAATCTGGTTTTCCAAAGGGGCATTATTCTCTCTATGCACCTCACGATGTGTGGATGAACCTTTAAGCTTTCCAACAGACAGATGATAAGTCTATGGGAGGTTGAATCGAAAGCTTTCCAGTAACCAATCCAGGACATCGATAGGTAACGCTGATAGGATGTTGCGTCTTTACAGACACATGTATCGATGAGCAAGTTCTCCCGAGATCCTGCTACGCCTTTTTTTGAGCCGCGTTGTTCGTACATCTCTCGCCACATAGGTCCAATTGTCCGCACAATCCTATCATTTAGGATAGCTGTGAAGATCTAATACAGTGTGTTCAGAGATGTTATTGGCCTGTAATTCTTAGGTTCAGCTAAGTTGCCCGTCTTCGACAGGAGCACTGTGCGCCCTTCCACCAACCACTCCGGAATAGGCTCTTTCGACTTTAGATATGAGGTGAAGATGCGGGCCAGATGCTGGTGAGTTGAAGGAACCTGCTTCCACCAGAAGGTCTTGATACCATCTGGTCCCGGAGCGCAATAGTTCTTCATGCCTCTTAATAGGTTTTTCACCTCTTCGGTAGTGATAGGTGGGAATTCCTCCGCAGGTGTTATCAGGGCACTGCACAGCTCCTTAAAGCTATTTATATTCTTTGAGTTTTCTTTCAGTGGATGCTGGACTTCGTAGACTTCTCTCCAAAATGCCTCGACCTCCTCTGGTGTGGACGGGTGGACGAAAGTAGCTGGAGGGTCTTGGAAGAGTCGAGATGGATCAGACAAAAACTGTTGATTTTCTCTGACGCACCTCTCTCTCCGCTCGAGACTGCTCCTAGTTTTAGACAATACTCGTATTCTGTGAACAATATGCTGCCTGATGGTCAGTGGCTTTGACTTGTTGAGTGTGTGATGACGGATCCGCAGTTCGCGCGCGAACTGTCGAACCTTGGCAGTGAAAGTCCTTCCAGATGTTATGTAGTCAATCAGACACTGAATGCGGGACGCGTACTGCGTTTTCCAGCCTATCTTTGTACTGAGTTGATGCATTGGAATTTGGTCTTATGATCAACCGTTGGATTCCTCGGAAAAATCTCCACAAAGCTCGTCATCCAGTGCAGCCAGATCTTTGGGCTTGAGAGAAACCTGAATGTTGATGTTTCTCCGGGCCCTGAAGCATCGCTCTGCCTCTATTGGATGCCTGCTCGCGGTTCGTCTCATCGTCGCCTCTCTTTCTCTGTTGCCGGCTTGTCCGGGCTGCGGTTAAGTAGGCGCTCCGCTTATATAACCCCTTTTCCGGAATTCCTCGGCACGGTTTCGCAGACGTTTATGCGAAAAATGCGAGAGCTCTGGGTGTTTCTCGCACCCCAGAGTATGCATTCGCGCCATGTAATCTTTTCGTTCAGGGGCCATACTGGTATCATAGCACTCCAGCAGGTCGTCCCTGAGTCGATCCGTCCACTCAAAAGTAACGAGATTCCGCCGGTCAATCGCATTGACGCCGGAAAGGCGTAGCAGGCTGTCGGGAGAACTTGCTCATCGATATATGTGTCTGTAAAGACGCAGCATACTATCATCGATTTCTATCGATGTCCTGGATTGATTACCGGAAAGCTTTCGATTCAACCTCCCATAGACTTATCATCTGTCTGTTGGAAAACATCGTGTGATCACTAACAGTATCACCTTTCAGAGAGGTGTATTTCAGGGCGACACCATGAGCCCTCTCCTCTTTTGCCTCACATTATTGCCACTATCTCTCGCACTTCGCCATTCCGAAGGGTATCTCTGCGGCAAACATGGAAAACGAAAGCATAAGGTCACTCATGTATTTTACATGGATGATCTTAAGATCTATGCTAGGAATCAAGAGAAACTACATCTAGCTCTGAAAATTGTCAAAGAGTACACTCAAGAGATTGGAATGGAATTCGGGTTAGAGAAATGCGCCAAGGTTAATTTGAAGAAAGGAAAACTTAATGGCATCCCCGAAGATCCTGAGCTCGTTGACAGAAGCGCTATACGACACCTTTGCGCTGGAGAGACCTATACATACCTGGGTGTGCCACAGAGCCGCATTCAGGACGCGACATCTATAAAGGATACTCTCCGATGCAGATACAAACGTCTCATCCGGCACATTTGGTCTTCCGAACTGTCAGCGAGAAACAAAGTATCTGCAAAGTATCCGCGAAAGGTTTTGCACATGAACAAGAGCATGCACCTTAAGTCTTCTGTTCCGCGACTTTACATCTCACGCTGCCTAGGTGGTCGCGGAATACTGAATCTTGAATGTGTTCACAACAGACTTATTCTGGGTACAGCACATATAGTTGCAAATGGACAAGACCCTCTTCTTAAAATGGTCAGGAAACACGAAGAAGTGGGAAAAGGGGCGTTTCTGTACAAAGCAGCGGAGGAAGCTGCTGAAACACTCGGCCTTGACTTCAATATTAGGGGTGAGCAAAATGCATCAAATCTTGTCCATCTTGAATACTCACTCCTGAAGGCCCGGATTAAGAAAGCACAGGAGAAAAACTTCCGCGAACAGCTCCTTGACAAGAGGATGCACGGCATCTTCCACAGAAATGTGGAAGATCAGTCGATGTCGTATGAGCTAACGTTTGCTTTCCTTAGATCATCCGGATTGAACTCGGGCACGGAGGGCTTCATTTTGGCATGTCAAGACGGTGTCATTTCCACTCTAGCATACCGTCGCCACATTTTGAGCCAAGACATTCCCGATGATAGCTGCAGAGCGTGTCATGCACACCCCGAGCATCTAGGACACATACTATCTAGTTGTCCAACTCATGCGGGAACGACCTACATCCAAAGGCACAATGCGGCACTAAGAGTGCTTAATTACCATCTCTGTCACTCTTATGGCATTAGCCCAAATACCTCTCCGCTAAACGCTCCTAGAGAAATAGAGTCAATTGTCGAAAATGAGAAGTGCCGCATATACTGGAACTTCATATTCTCGACAATTGTTCCTGTTGCGTACTCGAGGCCTGACATAGTTCTCCTTGACTTCGAGAAACGAACCATGTTCGTTATCGAATTTTCGGCACCAGCTGACAAAAACGTCACAGCCAAGGAGAAAGAAAAGAAAGAGAGGTATAAAGACCTGATAAGGGAGTTGCGACGGTTATACCCGGAATATTCTGTAAGCTAATCGTCTTGATCATCGGCGCTCTTGGAAGTGCCAAGGTTTCACTGGTTAATAGCCTGAAAAGCATCCCTGCGTGTCAAAAAAATGCTGAGACACTTGCGGGGAAAATGCAGAAGGCGGTCGTCCTTGGGTCGCTCCGTGTCCTCAGGGTGCACGAGACTTTTGCCGGACCATCGTATTGAGCTCGTCGCAGACTGTAACCACCTATCTCACGGTCGTGAGAAGTGGTTACAGCTGAAATTTTACCGCGATTTCGCTGGGAGCGGGTGCAATTTTTCAGATTAGCACCCGCTCCCGGCGAAATCCTGCAGTTGTCCTTATGACAAACTTTTAACTATATATATAGGGTGGCGAAAAAGTATAGAAACCCTGTATGGTTATACCCTGGTTTACTTTCAACGGGAATCCTACGGTGACCTTGGATTTGACCTTGAACCCCATTTTCAGGGTCATTTTAAGGTCAGGTTCGTTAGGTTCGTTAGGCTTAGATTTTGAATATTGATGTTGAAGTAAAATTTAGACGTCACTTCAAATGAAACTCGTATCACCGTAATCCTTCTTTTGGCGTACTTTAACCTTTATTTGACCTGTAGAGCTCACGTTAACCCGTAAGCAAAAGACATACCAGAACGTGAAATTTCGCGCTCTTTTCGATCCTGGCACCAAAAATAGGAGTTCACATTTCAAAAAAAACAAAGCTGACTTCAAAATAACCTTAAAAATGTCGTTCAAGGTCAACCTCAAGGTCATCGTTGGATTCCTCGTTGAAATTTACCTAGGGTATGACCTTGATTTTTTTTTAATAAACCACAGAGATTTATAAGGGTTTCCATACTTTTTCGCCAGCCTGTATATGGATAGATGAAATCGAAAAATTTAAGACGTATTAAATAAACGATCTTAATATAAATAATTGATTATTCGAAGCTTAAAATTTTATATAATAGTTAAGTTAAAAATTATAAGGATGACGGAGCTTCGAATAATCAATTATTATTTAAATTCTACATACTTCCTCATCCTAAAGGTTATATTTATTTGAAAAAAATGAGCATTCCTAGTTATATTAAGAACGTTTATTCAATACGTATTAAAATTTTCGATTTCATGTATCCATATGTATAATTGATTCCAAAATACTAAGAAACTATGGTTAAATTCTCCGAAATTTTAAAGACAATCTGATGAGGGAATCGATTCGATTCTCAAAAATAATTTTTTTGTATAATACTGAATAAATAGCCTGGAAAAAGTCAATGAAATAAGCTTTTTCCTTACAAATTCCGCTCCTTAATAATTATAAAAATTATCTTTGGAAACATAAGACGAGTGGGGAGTGCTTCTCACAGGGGACCTTTAGGTCTGCTTTTTGTTTTGTTTGAATTGATACCCTCCTCAATGAAAGGTACGTACCAGAGTTTTTCTGGCAAAAATCAAGAAGATGCAATTTTGACCCATTTTCGAGAAAAATGCATTTCAAAAGTTGCAAAACGGATGGTCATCGAGCCAGTGTAAAAGTATTTCGAAGAGTCGGTAGCTTCCTGGTAGAGCGCTCGGCTGATAATCGCAAGGTTGCGCATTCGCTTCTCGCTATCCATACTTTTTTAAATTGTAATCGTATTTTTATTACCACTCGTTTGGACAAGTGTGCATTTTATTAAAATTCTTTATTCTTTAATAGTTTCTAGTATCTATATTATTAAATTAAAATAGGAAGAAAGTGTTTCAAATGAAAATTTCAATAATAAATACAAAATTAAAATGTTTTGCGCAAACTACAAACAAACACATAAATAATAGTCAATTATCTTTAATACATTTACTCTTTTACATTTACATTTATTCTTAACTCATATTATTTATATCATTAGGATTATGTAGTATCGCACACGAACCAGATCGATACTGGTCATAAAAGCAAGAAAAACAAAAACTTTTGCGACATCTGGCACATGTAATACACGCAGATTTTTTACATTTACATGGGTTTTTCAGAACATCGATGGGAAAGCATACTTCATTTACATTCATAAAATTTTTCCTATCATCAGAGAGTTTCGAAGCATATCAAGCATAATGCAACATATCACAAAATATCGAAGAGGATAATTGATGGTGAACAATTGAATGTATTTTTATACAATGCTCACGGGAATTTATTTCGCGATCATGTTCAATCCAGTAGGAACAGTTCTGAAGACCCTTTATGAGATTTTTTTCCTGCCTGTAAAAATAAACATCACAAGGCTGGACCAAAGGAGTACACTTTGGCGGAATTACTTTGGTGGTGCACTTCGGTAACCCTTCATCGTCCAGCTTGGACATCTCATCATACATGCACTTTAACATTTTAATTTTGTATTTATTGTTGAAATTATCATTTGAAACGCTTTTTTCCTAATTTAATTTAAATATATAAATACTAGAAACTATTGAAGAATAAAGAATTTTAATAAAATGCACAATTGTCCAAACGAGTGATAATAAAAATGCGATTGAAAGAGTTTTTATTGAAAATAAGGAATAAATAATCATTAAATGGTATAATTGTATCAAATGTTATCAAAAAATGGAATAAAAAAGCATTTTAATTGATAAAAATTTTTTTTTAAAGTATAGATAGCGAGAATCGAACGCGCAACCTTGCGGCTATCAGCCGAACGCTCTACCAGGGAGCTACTGACGCTTCGAAATACTTTTACACCGGCTCGATGACCATCCGTTTGCAATTTTTGAAATTCATTTTTCTCGAAAATGGCTCAAAATTGCGTCTTCTTGGATTTTCTCAGAAAACCTCTGGTACGTACCTTTCATTGAGGAGAGTATCAATTCAACCAAAAAAAAGCAGACCTAAAGGTCACCTTGTCAGTGAATATCGTATGAATTTAATAGTTGCTTGTTGCACAGGATAATGCTTTCCTCAATCACCGCTCGCCGGAACGTGTGCGACTATGCTCTTTGAGAATCTAAGGTGCAGGGAGAAGGGGTACCTGACGGATGCGCATAGCATTACTTAGTTCTCTAGCGAACTAAAGCTCATTCAGATCGCGGTAACGTCAACAATCAAGAAAACACCAACTTAGATTCTCCTCAACGAACATGTATGTCACAACTTCCGGCGCCGCTATCGGGGAAAATATATTATTAAAACGCAAACATATAAGAAAATTCTAAATAAATATGAAAAGGAGAACCTTTTTTATGTCTTAATGGTATATTGTGCATCGAGTGGGAGAAGTTGGCGATTCTAGACGGCTGTAAAGTTTGCCACGCGAGCGCAGTGAGCTCGGCAATCGGACGAGTCGAATCGCCGTCTCCCACCAAGTTCACATAGTACTCACTTCGACCACTGTGACGTCATCAGTTCAGGAATCGACAACTTCGTCGTCTTTCGACGATCTCCTCAGCCGCATTTCCATCGCGGGTGTTGGACAAAACCTTTTTTTAGGACTATAAATTATAGTCTATATATTATTAAATGTTTCGCATAATTATACATATCGAACGTTTTATTAAAATTCTATACAACTTTTACGTACATTCTAATAACGCAGTATATTATAATGTATAATTACAAAAAAAAAAAACAAATATCGCATTATTGTGGTTCATGCCGTAGAAAATTATTACATTCTCATTCTAATGAGAAGGTATTGGTTTTATGTAAAATTTGACATAGTCGGTTTTCATCAAATCTCCACGTTTCGAGACCCCCTGAGCTAGAAAAAACGATTTTTACGAAGGTGCCTGTCTGTCTGTAGTCTGTCTGTCTGTCTGTAGCCACGATAACTTTCGAAAAAATTATCAGATTTGATTGAGCTTTGGCACACTTTTTTATGGCCCAAAAATAGAGAACGAGTTCGTTAACCAGCTATTTTGGATGAAAATCCAAAAAGTGAGCACATTTTGAAAATTTTTGAGACCACTTTTTTGGAAGATTTGAAAATTCTATGTACGGTTATTAGTAGTACGCAAAATGACGAACAAAATATTCTAATGACTTTTCGTGATAAAAAAAAATTACTGGAGTTATAGCATTTTCAAAATTCCAAAAAACAAACGAAAATGAACATTTTAAGCCGAAAAACGCACGATATGAACAAAAGTCAAGAGGAGAAAAACGTTGATTCCTGAACACCCTATAATATTTTCATAACAACTTTTTGAATTTTTCGAAAAATAAAAAATTCAAATTTTGATCGCACAAAAAATTAATGAAAAATCAAAAAAGCCATTTTGCTGTAAAACTATGCAAGATACCAGAAAATATCATTTCACCAAAATTGATCACCTAAAAAAGATCTACAAATTTCTTATCATTCACTTTTTGATATGACGCGTAGTTTTTGTTTTATTCGTAAAAAACAGCATTGAAAATAGAAAAATCAAATTTTCAGACGAATATTACCAGCTACGAAAAAATGACCAAAACAAAATTTGTTCATCCAAGGAAGAGGTACAAATTTATTGTGACTCATGTTTCGATAGGATGCGTGGTTTTCGTTTTATTCGTGAAAATAACATTGACAGTAAAAAAAATCAAATTTTTGAAAAAACAATGCAAGGTACGAAATCATATAAATGAACAAAAATTGTGCATTCAAAAAAGACTTACACACCCGTAATCAATTTTTGTGGTAAGAATATATTCAAAATGAAAAATTTAACTTTTTTGATAAACGGCACAAGCTAAAATAAAATGTTAACTAATAAAATTTGTCGCCTGAATTATATCATTACTTTTCATTTGAAATCAAATACAAATTTAGTAATTTGTATATGAAGAACATATAACACGAAGCACAAAGTGCGCGCTCAGTGTATTTACCAAATCGCACGCCGTAAGTGCGCTCAAACTTTTTTGTTTCTATCATACGGTTCAAATGATTTTCAAATCAAATATCGAGCGCGAAGCGCGAGTGTCTGGATGAGAATGTGTTCCTTAAGGTCGATAGAACCTTGAGTAAACAAAGTTCCTTTTCAGTCTAAAATGAAAATAAATTTAACAATCACTTAATATGTAGAGGTTTTGATAATTTTATAATATTTGCAAACAAACTTTTTCTTTTCATCGATGTCGAACACGAAGTTCAAAAATCTAGAGGAGCCTAGCGTAAAGCGCGATGCAAATACGCCCGAGCGCGTAGCGCGAGGTAAACACATAATCGAGCGCGAAGCGCGAGATAAATATATGATCGAGCGCGAAGCGCGAGATCCAACAGTCGCGCGCCCTAGGCGCGCTCAAACTTGCGAGCGAAGCGAGCCGCGCGCGAAGCGCGCCATGAGAATGTGCCCGCGAAGCGGGCAGATTTTTTTTCTTGCAAATTACTTATATATATATATATATATATAATTTCAATGTCTTTATATATTTCCAATAAAGACTTAAGAGTCAAGTACACTTGACTCTCATTGAGCCGCTCAGAGGAAAAACGTGATAAGTCCTATGTTAAAACAAAGGACTTATCACGTTTTTCCTCCGAGCGCCTCAGTTCAGGAACAGTGTCGGGGGTTGCCTGCAAATAGCCTTGTTCATAAATCGCGTGTTTCGAAACGTAAACAGTCACGGCCGCCTGAACCGTATCCATAATTTTGCGCAATATACTTGACTGAGTAGTAGTGCACTGCGTCCTATATACGGAGTCGCAACCGTCTCTCTCCCTGCCCCCTGAGAAACTGCGGGTACCAGCAATTCTAGGAATTCATCAACCACGTGTGACCGCGCGTTCATGAACTGAAAGTCTGGTGTAACTGGGGTATTGAATATTCTTTCAAACCCAATAATTTTATATTAAAATTTGTATGATTGGATGGTTTAAAATTTTAACGTTTAAAATTGAAACATCTATAATGTATATCAATAAAATTATTATCAACAGTTTCAAAATTAAACAATCTGAGCTTAAAATTTTAATTTCAAGATTTTATCGTATAAATTGTCCATTTTCAATGTAGCAGGCGCAGAATTGTATTACTTTTTATGGTCAAATTAGGTATATTTTAGTTTGAGTACGTAAAATATGCCAGTCGCTAGAATGTGAAAATCATAACCATCATAATCATTAACAATTAGTGAATATATTCATTGCGATTAATGAATTTGCTAGCATTTACTTCATATGGACGATGACATTCCCATTCTCATAATTCATTTTACCTGAGTGGGAAATCGCCGTGCTACCTTCGCGGAGACATGTGTTCGGAATTTCTTTTTTTGTGCCTGATAGTTATAGTCATATACTAGTTATGTATTACTGTTAAATATTTGTTACGTATTTGAGTTTCATACTTGTTACATAAAAGTCACATATCCTTGAAACACTGTTACATAATTGTTACTGATCTCTGTCAGAACATGGTTCTGTAACATTGTTACAAAACTGTTACACCCATTTGAAGACGACATTACACCAGGCGCATCGTCAAAATGTTTTTGAAAAGCATTCAGAAGAACCCAAAAATTTTTCGAAGTCAGTTAATGTAAGAAGAATAACATTTTGTTTACAAAAGGTAAAATCAGTGGTAACGTGAAAATACTATATGTAGACAAACTTTCAGAAGTACTGAAAACATTTTTAAACTCAGTTTGTCAATGAAAAACGACCAAACTTCAAAACAAATTTTATCTGTTTGTACATATTTTCGTGTTTAACTTTTCATCTGTTTGCTTTTAATTTTTTATTTCACAAGGCCAACTACAGCCAGTAATGGTTATAATTCCGCTAGGGCTGACAATCATAGATATTGACGCTCAAAATATAGAAGAGAAAGACCAGACAAGACCATAATTAGAACAGTAGAAGGCGAAAAAGAAAAGCGTGCCGTTCTTGCTTTCGCCTAAGGAGGCCACGGGCTCATCTTAAGATTCTCTTATCGCAGACCATACAAAACAATCGGTACATACTGCACGCTTCTCGCAGCAGGACGGCTGACATCGTTAGCTAAAATAATGGTCGGTGAGTTTTTTCAGACAGATACACCGGCACAAACTGTCCTTTTTGAGCAATTTCCTTTGAACGGGACAGTAATTCCATCGCATCTAATTCGTGATATAATGTTACAAGTTTATCACAATGTGTATAAGCTACGTATTCCGTTATATAATGTGTGAAAGTTAACACTTAGCGCGTGATCAGAGATTAGTCTGGCTAGAGTCAGGTGGGGGTGGATTGTGGAAGCTACATAATGGCCGCTGATTTATAGGAGTCATTCAACGGTTCGATGCATCTACACTGTCTTTATCATTTATTTTATCTTTGCTCGTTAAACTCCATGGCATAAGGCTAAAGTGTACAACTGTACACAACCTCGTAACAATCACATAAACTTTCCTTCCCTTCATTCCCAGTCGGAAAAATGATATATATGTTTATACAATGTGAAATATTATATATAATTTTCATTTGTTTTATACCAAAATTGTACGAAACAAATGAAGATTATATGTAATACTTCACACTATATATCATTTTTCCGTCTGGGTTCTGACCGCGCCGTGTCTTAGTTTTCCTTTCCTCAACCTTAACCTTAATCCAAGAATTCAATACGAAAAAAAAACTATTACAAATGTTAACATATTAACAATAATTATCATCCGAATCTACTTTCCTTTCGTGAAAAGAGTTTTTTTTTAAGTTTTAATTTTTTTGAAAACGACTATATATAAATGGACTATATAAATGAAACTAACAGAATCTTCTGGACAAAGAATGTCGGAAATTCACATTCTGAACATGTGTGAACTTGAAACCATTTTCTTCCTTGGTAGGGACCACGAAGGAATAATGAGGAGACCAATCTCCGTGCATACGATTTGGTGTACAGTCAAATCAGCTTGGTAACAGGCTTTTTCTAGAAAAAATACACAAAGTTTTCATATCTATTGTACGTGCACGGAAAAAAAGTCTTGGAACATTTCCTAGATTAGTGCTGGACTTTTCGACGAGCCATCATTTTTATAAAGTCACGTATATTTTCTATAAAGTGGTCATACATTTTCATGGAAAAATAGAGAAAAGTCATGTAAGTTTTCAAGCACAGTCAAGGAACAACAGTCTTGGAATTCTTATCAGACAGTTTACAATGAAAATGTATACAGTCATGAAATGGCTATAAAAAAACTCATATTTTCTTGAATTGAATTTAAGACTTGAATGGAATAAGTGCGTGATTCAGAAACAAAGAACTCGAATACGAGTCAGGGAAACACTCCATGACTATCTGCGAGAATTTGCAGAGGCGCGCTCAGCCGTGGCGCTCAGTAACAAATTCACATTGGTATGAGTGTAGTAGGCACTGGATGAAGATTCAGTGCTCCCAAACCTCGGATCTTTTTTCACTGCGCATGCGTCAAGCCGGCAACCAGATTGGTTACCATTGGCTTACTTATTTACAATGATTAAATGTGTAAATAAATTGTTTACAACACAAAGTAATTGTAAAACGCATGAAGGTATTAATAATGATTTAAAATGATTATTTATGATAAAAAAGGTATGCCCTTCTTCGAATTTAAAATCGATCGTTTACTTTTACAACCTGTCGCATAAAGGATTTAAATCTCCAAGATTTAGATGAGGTGAAACATTTTATTCACTTGCTACCTCATTCTGCTAGATATGAAATTCCTTTAACAAAGTTGCACGATTGTTTCTTAAACGAAAATTTACAGGCTTCACAATTTTTAGTGGTATTAAGTATTCCTACGTCTTTCTCAATCTTCGCAATATTACTTATAATACACTTATTTCTATTCAAAATAAATTAGAAGATGGCTATTGTTATATTGCAAAAAACTGGATGTAAGCAGATTTTATTTTCAACTTCATATTTCTGTCTATAAAATATTTATAAAAATATTAAAATGAAATATAAGAATGTGTCTCATAATAGAATAAAGTGTGTTTGTTTTTCATTACAGACTCGAATGTAGATGAAACTGTCAATTTACATAGAAGTACTGTTCTACCTTATGTTCCACAGATAACAAGAAGTTTAGAGAATCAATATAAACAATTGAATATAAAAATCATATAAAAACCTATTAAAGATTCGCTTGTTTGTTTCAGACACCTTAAAGACAAAACTCCTTTAGATATGTGCACTAATATAGTATATAAAAGACCTTGTCATGACTCTGACATGAGTTATATTGGACAAAGTAAACGATATCTAAAAGTAAGAGTTAAAGAGCATAAAAAATCTTGCCAGAATGGAAAACTTAGCACTGCTTTAGCGAAACACGCAATAGATCTCAAGCATTATTTAAATTCTGATAATACAACAATTCTAGCCAAAGAATCCGGATACCATAGAAGAAATTTCATGGAAATGTACCATATTATTAAAACTAATAACACTGCAAATTTGAAATCAGATGTTGACAATATAAGTAAATTATACAATATTCTAATTATAGCTGCAAACAAAGTTGTTCAAGAACGTTTGTTCATCTTTACGACACCTTCGCTAAATATACTGATAGGCATTGGGACCGACTGTAATTAGTCCCAACCATGAAATGTATGCTACAGCTCAACTTTCGATCGCTCTCTCTCTCTCTCTACTCTACCTGTGAAGCGACACAAGATAAATATGAGCAAGTGCACCATCTTTATTTCAATTAGGTTTTGAAGTGTTCGTGTTACAGGTAGAGTCAAATTCACGATATGTCCTATACAACTTTATACCGCCATAAGTTTTTATACCATAAAATATATTCATACGACATCTAGGAGCATTTTATAGGTATGTTAAATGAAATTGAGGTTATGTTTCCTGTCACGTCTTTACAACTGCTTCTTTATATATTAACTTACTATTTTATTACGATAACACGCTGATACTTGTAATCCGTTATTTAGGACTCTAATATTGAAAAGGGCCGCAGAACCGTAGCCAAAACGTCTATATGTATCTTGACTGAGGGATCTCCCAGAAATAAAGAAACAGAAAAAGTAACCAAAACTAATTACATCATTACTACGACTTACAAATTTGTCTGTGATAATTTGTTGATGGAGTCTAGGAGTGCTTCACTGACTATGCTGGATGCAATCCAAGAAGTCTTATATTTCTTCAAGCACTATTTGCATGATTTTTCAATACGATATTTTCAAATTTTCAAATGGTTTTAGACATATCCTAAAGTCATAGACTCGGTCAATGAAAATTTCCAGCACTTCTTATTCCGTGTGGTTTCTTATGGCATTAGAATTAAATATCAAAAGAGTTTACCTCTGGTCGGTGGATGGTACCACCTTTAAATAAAATAACCACCGGAAATTGGTTTTTGGCAATTTTGGAGAAAAGGGGGTATCGGATGACAAAAATATTTCAGTACGAAAAAATATTACATAGAATTCTGAACAAGAAAGGTTATACACATTTTTTTGTGCGGTCACAGTTTCCGAGTAATTCGCCCTTGAAATGTGGGGTGAGTTTGAGCTCGTAGTCCGTACGTTCTTTCTCTTGCACATATGGGAGACACGTTTCGGGAGTTGAAAAGTTTAATCAATGATTTGAGCGATGAGCAGCTCACTGAGCCATTAGAATCCTTTCAATTGAACGCGTTCGGTACCCGTAGTGGAAGATGTTCACGCTTAAGGAAGGGGGTTAAGTTATACAAGGAGGTGTCATCGCGCGCTTCGGATGTGACCTCTCTAACTACCGACGCTACCGATCAGGACGAGGATGAGCTGCCTTCCGATGTGGCAGTGGCTGCGGCAGTTATCACTGGTCCGGTGATATTGACCGTAGAAAGCGTCGTCACGACCACAAGCACTACGACTTCGGCTATAGGCGTAGTGGAATCTGTGAACCCCTAGGAAATCACGACTATGACGCAGTCTGTCGGCACGGTTCCGACACCCCGTGAAAGCACAACGACTCCACCAACTCACATTACCCCCGGAAATGTAGGACTTCCCTTCAACTACGCTAACTTTTAATGGCGACCGGGTTCCTTCCCGCTCGCGGACCGGCCTTCTCTACAAATAAACAACGATTTTCCGATTCCACATACATTTAGATTCTCAGAGGACATCCGAAGGAACACATTGAATTTTCCGAGCGTTTCCCACAGTACCCTCACCGAAAATATGAGACGGAATGCTCTTAGCTTACCGAGAACGACCCAATTTAATTTGTTGAACTTACCAAGCGTTCTCCATATCACTCCCTCAGAAAATACTCGCGCAGAGTTACGAAATTTAACACGAGCGTCACAGTTTGGTTCTTGGAACCTACCAAACTTCCCTCATAGTACCCTTAATCCTCTAGCAACTCGAATGAATCCAGGTAACCTTCACCCCACGGAAAAACCTGTTGGTCAGCCGGAACGCCACCGAGTCCAAACCGGTACCATCCTTAGATTCACACTCCAACGGAACATCTTGACGGAAACGATTAGGATAGATACCTCCTCGGATTCCGAAAGCGTAGTAGGCCGTGATAGGATTAGGGTTAATGCACATTTTGAGAGGAACTCCTCGCGTTATCGGGCCAGATATAATAACTCGGTAAATCCAGAGAGTGGTATTCCCTTCGGTCGTCGGGGTAGCCGAATTAACACGGAATATCGAGATTCGATGGGCATGGGACTTCCGAGAGGGTGGGACCTAGAATTTTATGATGAATTCAACCGTGAAAGCGCCGACTACGAGCGATTAGCTTGCACCACCCGGTCTCCGCGACGCTGTAACGACTCGAGAAACTTGGACAAAATTGTTCTCAACTGGAAAATCACGTTCGATGGGAGTTGTAAAACTAGTGCCGAGGATTTTCTAACGCGCGCAGAGAATCGTACCAGGCTCACCAAAGTCTCCGACGAAGAGCTCGTATAAGCCATGCCGGTTTTATTGAATGGAGTCACGTTTAAATGGTTCAAAAACCATGAATTGAAGTTGGCGAATTGGGATCAATTCAAAAAGGCATTTTGGTACTGTTTTGGCCATGATGATTTTGAGAGACGGGTTAGAGAACAGATTTATTCTAGGACACAAGGGAAAAACGAACGTATTGATGATTACTTGACCAACGTAGAAGGCCTAATCAACTTGCTCGAGAACGATATGCCGACGGTAGAGCAGTTGGATTGGGCTCATAGAGGACTTATACCCGAATTTCATCGGGTGATTCGCCGCTCTCATTACCGATCTTTTGACGAACTCTCGCGACTTGGTAGAGTTTTGGAGAAAGAGTGGACAGCCATTAAAGAATATAAAGCCACCTCCTAACCTTGAAAATTCTTTTCTTCAAGAATTTGCATACCGCGACTTATCGATACAAAAACCTTCTAGTTCCTTGCCCATTGTCGAGCAAGATTCAGTTTCGTCTGTTAAAATAACGAAAAATGTTCCCGAGGCTAAAAATTAGCCTCCCAACTGTAAAGGTAGAGATAGAAATGGTAAGCAAGGCGGAAGCGGCGATAACGGTGCAGGCAACGGAGTCCAGAATAACAAGGATCAATTGGGAGGGAAGCAGCAGAGCTCGACTACGCCCGCTGCTTCCACCTTACAAACAAATTCTCCAGATAAAAATCCTGGCGCTTCGGGCGAGGTTACTTGTTTCAGATGTAGACAGGTGGGTTACTACCAAAAGGGCTGCACTCAGCCACGTAAATTAGTTTGTTTCGCCATTAGTTTGTACCACCAAGAAAATTCTGTTCATTGTTTCTTAACCTAGCTGGATTTTCAGGGTCTCTCGGCGCCATATTGAATCCGCTATTGTGAATTTTCAAAATCTGACCTCGGATTCGTGTTCAGCGACCTCAAAAACCCCCGAAAACCAAATTTTGCATCAATCTGACGATTTTGAAATTGTAGTCGCCATCTTGGATCAATTGGCAACAGTTTACGACCCTAATCAATGGAATCGAACAATGATCCTTTTTTTTACAAGCTTTTTGATTTGACCTTTTGATTTTTTCGTAGTTTCTCGCCGCCATATTGGGCCGTCATATTGAAATTTTCGAAAAGGCCACACGAGCCCATAAAGTGGGGTCAAAAAGGAACACTTTAAGCTATCGATGACTAAAATCCATCCATATAAATTTTGGGCACAGCTCTGTTCCGTTTGACAAAGAACGTCCCATATATATATATATATATATATATATATATATATATATATATATATATATATATATGTGTGTGTGTGTGTGTGTGTGTGTGTGTGTATGTGTGTGTGTGTGTTATTAAGGTCACACCTGACCTGTGTTTGAAGTACATTTTCTAACATAAAAGCTTTCGCTCTTTCGATTTCCGACATTAAAATATTAAGATTCTATTTTAAAAAAAGTTGACCTTGAAATGACCTTTAAGGACAAGTTCATGGTCAAGAGAAAGGTCTCATTTTGAGTTGATGAGGAAATGTCCTTATCATCCTTGGAAGGTATTTTATCTTTTCTCTATAATACCCAGACCTTGTTTAAGTTGAAGTGACCTTTGCTTGACCACCAAGGTCAAACCTGCAACCTGAGAACACTTTTGTACGAAAAATGTCCCGATCTTTCGATTGCCGTTATCAAAAATAGGGGTTCCCATTTAAACCAAGGTCTCCATTGGATTCCTCGTTCTAAGTTACTACAGGAATGACCTTAACCTTTTCGGAAATAGTTATATCTTGGGACTTACTGGTGTATTCACATATGTTTATATTGCATTCATTTGGGTTGTGAGCCATTCGCCTGCATATTCATGGAGACACATGATTTTTCACTGGTATAAAAAAAACCTTGATGGAATTCCGAATCTCCGCACCGAGGCGTCTAAATATAAAACATATAGAAGAGAATAAAAAAAGTAACAGGGCGATATCATCAAAAACGCCGCTTGGCTGGAAATTTTTTCACTTTTCGACACTGTGCGTAGGTCGGACTCTTCTAAGATATCCTCACGAAAGGAGGCATCTATTTCAGCCAGATCTCGGGGCTTAGGAGGAATCTGCATGTCAACGTTCCTCCTTTTCCTGAAATCGCTATAATCTTTCAGAAGGTGCCTGCTTTCTGCGGTTGGTCTTAATGCCACTTCCTCATCTTCGCCTGCAGTTTGTTCGAACAGCGGTTGGGAAAGGGCTCTACGTACATATCCATTTGTCAAGAGGTGGGCACGTTGATTTCACAATAATTGAAGCGAAACGTGCTGAATCTCTGGATGCTTCTTGCACCACAGAGTGTCCATACGCGCCATAAAGCCTCAGTGAGCAGGGATAATGCTGACATCGTAGTAGTCTAGCAAGTCATCCTCAAGTTGATTCGTACACTCAATGTGGGGGCTTTCAGCATGGTTGTTACGCCTCCGCTTAGGGTTTATTTCTTCCGGACTATCCCTGCACAATTGTTCACGAATGCTTACTAATTACTGTAGCCGTATTCAGAAGGAACACTTGGTATAGACACTCTCTATCCGCAACCCGAGGACGCGTTCGGTGGCTTTCTCATAGGCCCGTGTGGAGAGAGATCTACAAACAACGCGCATCGAAAAAATGTGTAGCAGGCTGCCGAGAGAACCTGCTAATTGACAGGTGCGTCTGCGAAGACGCAGAAGCCCATCAATGCGTCCTGTCAATGAGCTGGATTAACTGCCGGCAAGCTTTTGATTCAACCTCTAATATACTTGTTATCTGTCTGTTGGAAAGCTTTACGTTTCATCCATATATAGTAAGATGGACAGAGAGATTGATGACCCTTCGAAAAACTATATTTACTATCTAATCTGGAAATAAACGTGTGACAACAAACATCACCTTCCAAAGGGGCGTCTTTTAGGTATCACAACCTTTTTAAATATTCCTGGTTTAAAAGTGGCTACGTCACAGAAAAACCAGGAAAATTTGAGAATCCAATAGATTTTTCCTTCAACACATTTTCCAACACACTGTGTGAAATTCAAAGATGTGAAAGTGTAGCCGTTATTAGATGTTTGTGGAGCAAAACATCTTTGTTTTTTGAACATTTCTTCGAAGAGCATCATTATTGCACCACATACAATGAATAATGAAGTATGATAATGTGTGCACGTCTTATAAATCTATTTGTTATAATCACGTTCACAGTTTTCTAACAGTTAAAAATATTCTGTAGTGTAATGCATTCAAAAGATACATACGATCAAATTACATTTGAAATAAATGGTTCCCAATTTAAGGCCCACTTCTGATAATGTAAAATTATGTAATGGAAGTTCCTTAATTTTATGAAAGCGTGTTAACAGTGAACTGCACTTATGGTGATTTTGTGTGATCAACAATAATTTTGGGGTAGATCACCCCCCTACAAATTATTCGAAAAATTTGAGAAAATCACGGCTTTCACATCTAACTATGAAAACATTTTTCTCACTGTTTTTGTTCTAAACAGCAACTTTATTTTAAAGAAACATAATAAAATGTACTTAAGAGTGATTTACCACTAGAAAATAATTTGTCGTGAAAATGCAAAAATACGTCAAATTTAGTTAATTATAGCGAGGCACATATCATTTTCCCAATTTTTCGACTTGAATTTTGTTTTTGTGTGTTTGTGTAATCAAACATAATTTCGGGGTAGTTCACCTCCCCCCTCCCCTCCCCTAAAAACTTATCGAAAAATTTAAAAAGATCATATTTTGGATCTCCCATTGTGCGGAAATTTTTCCAATTGGTTTTGTTTCAAAAAGGTGCTTTATTTTAAAGAAACATAATAAAATGTACTGAAGGGTGGTTACCGCCTAGAAAATAATTTTTCGTAGGAATACAGAAAATTAATTCTTCGAACAATCCTGTTGTTGAGGACAGCTGCGAAGATTTTATACAGTGTGGGTTCAAACAAGTAATTGGCCTGTAATTCTCTAGGTTGGGCACTTGGGCGAACTTTCGAACCCTTACCGTGAATGGTCCACCAGATGTTATGTAGTCAATCACGCACTGAACACGGGACGCATTTTGTCTTATCCATCCAATTTTCTTGTGCAGTTGATTCGAATAAGCCAAAGCTCTCGCAGCACCATAAACTGAGAAATTGATGGTCAAGAGGTCGGACTCGCGCGAGATAGTTTCACGAAGGGAGGCATCGATTTCATTCAGATCTTGGAGCTTGGGAGAAACCTACATTCCTTTTTGTCCTGAAATCGCGATCATCTCCAGGAAGGTTCCTGCTTTCCGTGGTTAATCTTGATGTCACTTCCTCAACTTCGCCTGCAGCTTGTTCAAGCAGCGGTTGGGGACGCGCTCCTCGTACATATCCATTTTTCCAGAGGTAGACATGTTGATTTCGCAATGATTTAATCGAAACGTGCTGAAGCTCTGAGTGTTTCTGGCACCACAGAGTATTCATGCGTGCCATGAAGCCTCCATGAACATGGATAATGCTGGCATCGGAGCAGTCTATCAAGTCATCTTTGAGTTGATTCGTCCACTTAATGTAGGCGTTTCGCCGGTTCGTCGTCGTGCTTCCATCTAAATTATTTTTAGCACCCCCAACTCTAGGGTGATCGGGACTGCTTGCCGACCAATTTGTCGGGTGCTCTGCGTGCTCGATCGTTTCGAACCGCATATACAACTTTTTGGTGGTTTGGTCGTGTCATTGCTGTTCCCACGAGCAGCTAGGAAGATGGTTCGACCACCCTTGTAGTGCTCTGCGTGCAAGGATGAGGCTGTATACTCTGAGAGGTCGCCCGTTATCCCAGAGTCACCGTTTAAGACACCTCACCCAGATCTCATTGATCTTTTGTCTCGGTTGTCACGTCTCTGCTTAGGGTTTATTCCTTCGGGACCATCCCTGGACAATTATCCGCGACTAGCCATATTCAGCAGAAACCCTGGGTACAAGGACATAGGCCCTTCAGTTCTATTATATATATATATATATATATATTTAATAAAAAATATATAAATAAAATGACACGTTTGCGACAAGGACAGCTATGGGATTTCGCCGGGAGCAGGTGCTAATCTGAAAAACTGCACCCGCTCATACTGAAATCGCAGTCAAATTCTAGCTGTAACCACGCCTCGCGACTGCTAGATAGGCGGTTACAGCCTGCGACGCTTTCAATGCAATGATCAAGATGATTAGCTTAACAGAATATTCCGAGTGTAACCGCCGCAACTCCATTACAAGGTCTTTATACCTCTCTTTCTTTTCATTCTCCCTGGCTATGATGTTTTTTTCAGCTGGTGCTGAAAATTTGATAACGAACATGGTTCGCTTCTCGAAGTCAAGGAGAACTATGTCAGGCCTTGAGTGCGCAACAGAAACAATTGTCGAGAATATGAAGTTCCAGTATATGCGGCACTTCTCATTTTCGACAATTGACTCTATTTCTCTAGGAGCGTTTAGCGAAGAGGTATTTGGGCTAATGCCGTAAGAGTGACAGAGATGGTAATAAAGCACTCTTAGTGCCGCATTGTGCCTTTGGTTGTAGGTCGTTCCCGCATGAGTTGGACAACTAGATAGTATGTGTCCTGGATGCTCGGGGTATGCATGACACGCTCTGCAGCTATCTTCGGGAATGTCTTGACTTAAAATGTGGCGGCAGCATGCTAGATTGGAAATGACACCGTCTTGATATATCCAAATGAAGCCCTCCGTGCCCGACTTCAATCCGGGTGATCTAAGGAAAGCAAACGTTAGCTCATACGACATCGACTGATCTTCCACATTTCTGTGGAAGATGCTGTGCATCCTCTTGTCGAGGAGCTGTTCGCGGAAGTTTTTCTCCTGTGCTTTTTCAATCCGGGCCTTCAGGAGTGAGTATTCAAGAAGGATAAGTTTCGATGCATTTTCCTCACCCCTGATATTGAAGTCAAGGCCGAGTGTTTCAGCAGCCTACTCCGCTGCTTTGTACAGAAACGCCCCTTCACCCACTTCTTCGTGTTCCCTGCCTATTTTAAGAAGGGGATCTTGTCCATTTGCGACTATATATGCTGTACCCAGAATAATCCTGTTGTGCAGACATTCAAGATTCAGTATTCCGCGACCACCTTCACGGCGTGAGATGTAAAGTCGTGGAACAGAAGACTTAAGGTGCATGCTTTTGTTCATGCGCATAACCTTTCGGGACCCGATATCGAGGGATCTGAGCTCGTCCTTCGTCCATGGAACTACTGCAAATGAATAGAGTACTACAGGGACGGCAAGCATGTTCGTTGCATATACTTTGTTCCTTGGCGACAGTTCGGAAGACCATATCCGTCAGATGAGACGTTTATATCTGCATCGGAGAGTATCCTTTATAGATGTCACATCCTGAATGCTGTCATACTGGTATCATAGCACTCCAGCAGGTCGTCCCTGAGTCGATCCGTTCACTTAAAAGTAATGACATTCTGCCATTCAATCCCACTGACTCCGTCTTGATTGGCTCCCCCAACTCTAGGGTAGTCGGCATTGTTGTCCGAGCCATTCTCGTGAGCCCTGCGCGTTCGATTGTTTTGAACCTCACTGCCTACAACTATGTTTGGTGTTGTCATTGTTGTTCCCACGAGCAGCTAAGGAAAAGGGTTCGTCCATCTTTGTAGAGCCTCGCATGCAAGGGTAAGGCTGATACTCTGAGAGGTCGCCCGGTATCCCAGAGTCACCGTTTGAGACACCTCACCGAGGTGCCACTCAGCTTTCGGCACGGTTGTTACGCCTTCGCTTAGGGATTATTCCTCCGGGACCATCCCTGAACAATTGTCCGCTACTGCTTATTAATTATATTGTAAAAATATTCAGCAGAAACCCTTGGTACAGGGACCCTCTATCCGCAACCTGAGGACGCGTTCGGTGGCTTTGTCATAGGCCCTTCGGTTCGATTCCCAATGAATCAAAACCGAATACCGAAATATATATATATATATATATATATATATAATATAATAAAATATATAATATATATATATATATATATATATATATATATATATATATGTATATATATAATTATATAATTATATAATTTGCCGGCAACCTATACAACCAAGGTCCATAAGTATAGCGAGCTAAGGCATGAAGTAAAGACAATATGGAGGAATATGAAACATGCATCTATTCATCCTATTGTAATTTCGGCTACAGGCAATATGCACGCAAGATGCGCTGTACATCTAGAACATTTAGGAGTCAGTAGGGTACTGGCAGCAGCCAGGAAGGCTGTTTTATTGAACACCTGTCGCATCGTGAGAAATTTTCTAGACCATCGGGAAGCAAATGACTAAAAACCTGTGGAGTGGCAGATGGTAGCTCTAAGAAAGCATCCAGAGGCAACTGTTGTCCCCTCAAACGCTCGAAGCCGCTGTGTATGGATAACAGCTGTAGAATATGAACTCCAAACTACACTACGCTTCAAATTTTTTGCCTACAACATCATCGCAGAAGATTTCGGGCATCGTATTAAATTCACTTATAACATCCTTATCTCATCAGTCACTTGACTTGGTCCGTGGCTATGATGAAAAACCGGGTTCACCCGAGAACAAGATTTAAAAAAATAATAATAATAATAATAATAATATAATATAAGCAATAGGACCGAACCGAGGCGACGACCAGGCAATGGCCCCGGACAAACGCGAGAACATCCTTACCTGGTGGAAAAGATGCTCACCGGCGCGAAGAGGATTCATGCAGAGGTTACATGACCGTTGGGTCAATATGCACCCGGAATATGCTCATCAAACGCCTCAGTATTTAAGAGATCAGGTATCCTTTTTGCGAAAAAACGGATATGAAGCTCTTTATCAACAAGAAGAAGAGCAACATCCTCCATCGAACATTCCACCCGTTCCAGCAATACCACCTTTGAAGATAGCCGATAATGCTAACATGAGAAGTAGGAGATCTATCCACCAAAAAGTCTTTCGCAGGATGGACAAATTAGCTGAAGCTAATACTGCTCTCCCCAATTTGCTCCCCGAAGATGTTAATCTCTGGAATCTGAACTGTGTTGTTTACGAGAAGGCGGTGTCCTTGCTTAGCGACAGTAGAAGTAACGAAACTTCAGTACGCCTGAGTAAGACTCGCGAGCGTATTGCACAGCTTCAATTCAAAATTGAAACGGCGAGACGGCATGCATCAAATATTCAGTGCGTGATTAGCTACATAACATTAAATAAAAAATTCACTCCAAAAGTTAGGGCACTTGCTCGAAACTTGAGGAAAGCAAATCACACGCTGAACAAGTGTAAACTGTTGACCATCAAGCAGCACTGGACGCAAAAAAATAAGATCTCTTTCAACAGCGAAACAGCGCCTTGAACGGCAAGTAAAGTGGATTCAGGAAAATTCCACCTTTTCTACTCATCCTTCCCGTCTGTTCAATAAAACGTCACGTGCCGTTAAAAATCCGCCTAGTCGAGAAGAGATTCAAGTCTACTGGGAACAAGTATATGGAGATACTTATCAGCTAAATGAAGACGCTTCAGATATATCACTCTTTCGTAACTTTTGCCAAAGGCAAAGGTTACAAGGTCCAGAGGAAGAGTGTCCACTAATTACTGCTGAAGAAGTGAAGAAAGTTATCGCTAGAACTAAGAACTTTTCAGCGCCAGGGCCAGATAAAATCAACAACTTTTGGTGGAAGAAGTTTACTTCTACGCACCAACATCTAGCTCGTATATTTACTACTTTCTTAAACGGAGAACAACCCGTCCCGCAGTGGCTAGTGGAAGGACGCACGGTATTGATTCCTAAGACCGGAGATTTGTCAAGTCCAAAGAACTACAGGCCCATAGCTTGTTTAAACAACAGCTACAAGCTATTCACTGGCATCCTCAAAGAGAGGATATTAACATCTATCGAGCCGGTATGGAGTGCAATAGTTGAACAACGTGGATGCATGAGAGGTCTGGCAGGTTGCAGGGAGAACCTGTTAATAGACAGGTGTATCACCCAGGACTCGATCAGGTATCGACGCAATCTGTCCATGGCTTGGATTGACTACCGTAAGGCATTCGATAACACGAACCATGAGCTACTTATTAAGCTCATTGAATGCATGGAGGTGCATCCAAAAATAGTGAGATGCATAAAAGAGCTTATGCTCTTGTGGCGGACAAGATTTGTCATAACATCTGACAAAAGACAAGTGACTACAAGCTATATCACATATAAGAGGGGAGTCTTCCAAGGAGACTCTCTAAGTCCGATACTTTTCTGCATCTCCCTCTTGCCTCTATCTATTGTGCTCCGAGGCAAGATCTCTGGATACCTATGTGGCCCGCCGAACAAAAGAGAATATAAGGTCAACCACCTTTTATACATGGACGACCTTAAACTCTTTGCTTCCTCGAAAGAGGACCTTAAAATCCTTCTGGAGGCGGTAAATAGGTACTCTAAAGCGATTGGCATGAGCTTCGGACTGGACAAGTGTGCCTGCGTCCACCTACACCAAGGAAGACTAGAAACTACATCATCGGGTCACGATCAGGATGTTCAACTAATCGGCGGAAATACCATTCAACATCTGGGTATTGGAGAAACATATACATATCTTGGAATACCGCAAGCGGAAACCCATGATGTGCTTGCGTTAAAAACGGCCCTTGGAAAAAGGTATCGCCAAATTCTCAGAAAAATTTGGGCTTCCGAATTATCTGGAAAGAATAAGGTCCAGGCGACCAATATGCTGGCCGTTCCTATACTGCTCTACACGTTTGGTGCAGTAAAATGGAACGTCGATGAGTTGAAGCAACTAGACCGAAGCACACGCAAGATGATGACAATCCATCGAAGTCATCATCCTAGATCTTCCGTACCTCGAATATACCTCCCTCGAGATAAAGGGGGTAGAGGCTTGCTGAGCTTAGAGTGTCTTCATCGCAGAACGGTTCTGGCTACAGCCTGCTCAGTTCTAAATAGCACAGATTTTCTTATGCGACTAGTACATCAACATGAAGTCGTCAATGCTGCGGCGTTTCTATATCGTGCCGCAGATAGGGCCGGAGAGGAGCTTGGCCTCCCATTTGATTCCAGCGACACTACACATGGCCTAGCATCACTAACACCTTTGGTGCTCAAAAGTCGTGTACAGGAAGCAGAACATACGCTTCTACTAAGAGAACATGCTGACAAACCCCTTCATGGTAAATTCTACGGCATTATACGTAGAGAAGAGCTCTCGATGGGTCTGTCCAACATGTTTCTCAAGTCTGCTGGATTAAAATCGGAGACTGAGGGATTTCTTTTTGCCTGTCAAGATGGCGTTATAGACACCTTAGTTTACCGCGAGCGCATAATGAATATACCTGTAGGCGATACCAACTGCCGAGCGTGCAAGCAAGAGCCAGAAACACTTGGACATGTTCTCAGTGGATGCTCAAAATATGCACGATACGGGTACATAGAGAGACACAATGCGGCTCTAAAAGTGTTATATTACCATCTGAGGCACTTCTATGGTGTTGATCTATTGCCCGTCTTGCCATACGCCCAGGGGGAACTCGAGTCCGTTGTGGAGAATGATCAGTGTAAGATCTACTGGAATTTCTCATTCTCGACCACTCAACGTATCAGTGCTACGAAGCCTGATATTGTCCTCCAAGATCTGAAAAACAAGATCATTTACGTGATTGAATTCTCGACACCAGCCGATGGTAATATCACGGCAAAGGAGAAAGAAAAACGGACGAAATATCAAGCACTTCTTTTCGAACTAAGCAGGCTCTACCAAGGCTTCAAAGTCCATCTTGTAGTCCTCATAATCGGCTGTCTTGGAGGTATGAAAGCTTCATTTATTAGCCAACTCAACAAGATTCCGGCTTGCCAGCGTCAGGCTCATTCCATCGCGAACCGGATGCAAAAAGCTGTTCTTCTGGGATCACTTCATCTGGTCCGTCAACACTGTTCCTCATAACATTCTACCAAGATTGGTAGCTCTAAAAAAGTATCCAGAGGTGAAACTTCATCTCCATCTGCCCCGTCTGCCGCGTAAGATCATCCGCGGCTAGAGACCTGACTCCAAGGAACAGTGTTGCCCGATGTTATCTCGCGTAAATTTCCCGCTCTTGCTTACCTTCTAGGACAGAAGGAGCAGAAGCGGATGACGTACACGTTCCAGTTGCGTCGGGATTGGTTGATTTTAAAGAACCATGATCGTAGCTTCCGGAGCCTACAACTTCTCAAATATAATAAAATTATATATATATATATATATATATATATATATATATATATATTTCGGTTTCGGTTTCGATTTCTTTGGAATAGAAATGAAGGGCCTATGACAAAGCCACCGAACTCGTCCTCGGGTTGCGGATAGAGGGTCCCTGTACGAAGAATTTCTGCTGAATATGGTTACAATTATTAATAAGCAGTCGCGGACAATTGTCCAGGGATGGTCCCGAAGGAATAACTCCTAAGCAAAGGCGTAACAACCGTGGTTCGTGCTAAGGAGACTCGCTAGGCGGCGCGCATGCGGGCAGAACGAGAGTTGATGCAGCCTTGCGACTCCTGCTTATACGCACGTAATACCTCGATGCCCATCTGCACTCGGTATACTCGTGCATGCACGTTTTCCCACGCTTAGTGCTCGAGTGTCGTCGCGTTTACCGCGCTTTTACTGCAGCGCGAGAAAACGTGTATGCACGGCTATACCGAGTGCAGATGGGCATCGAGATGTTACGTGCGTATAAGCAGGAGTTGCAAGGCTGCATCAACTCTCGTTCTGCCCGCATGCGCGCCGCCTAGCGAGTCTCCTTAGCACGAACCACGGCAGAGGCTGTCTGCACAGCCAGCAGGCGTGGAAACTTTTCTCCGTGTATACACACTCTGTGGTGCCAGAAACATCAAGAGCTTCAGCACGTTTCGCATTAGTCTTTGCGAAATCAAGCCGACAACCTCCAGAAAAAGGGATATGTACGAGGAGCGCGTCCCCAACCGCTGGTTGAACAAGCTGCAGACGAAGTTGAGGCAGCGACATCAAGATTAACCGCGGAAAGCAGGCACCTTCTGAGAGATGATCGCGATTTCAGGACAAGAAGGAATATCAACATGCAGGTTCCTCCTAAGCCCCAAGATCTGAATGAAATCGATGCCTCCCTTCGTGAAAATATCTCGCAAGAGTCCGACCTCTTGACCATCAATTGCTCAGTTTATGGTGCTGCGAGAGCTTTGGATGATTCAAATCAACTGAACAAGAAAATTGGATGGACAAGACAGAATGCGTTCCGAGAGGTATACAAGATGCTGAAAACACTGGAGTTGAAAGAGGATACTGGAAATATCATCTGCTTCCAGGAGGTTTGTGATAACCTCATAACATCTAAGGAGGAATGTCTATCAATCACTGCCGAAGAGGTAAAAAAAGCATTTAGAAGCACGAAGAACTTTTCTGCTGCAAGACCAGATGGTATCAAGAACTTCTGGTGGAAGAAGTTTACTTCCACACACCAACATGTGGCCCGCATATTTAAGTCGGAAACGCCCATACCGTAGTGGCTGGTGTCAGGACGCACTATACTTCTAGCGAGAAAAGGCAACGTGTCCAACCTAGAGAATTGCAAGCCAATTACTTGTTTGAACACACTGTATAAAATCTTCACAGCTCTCCTAAACAACAGGATTGTTCGAAGAATTGAGTTTTTGGAATTTTACGAAAAGTTATTTTCTAGGGCGTAACCACCCTTAAGTAGATTTGATTATGTTTCTTTAAAATAAAGCAAGTTTTTGAAACAAAACCAATTGGAAAAATTTCCGCACAATGGGAGATCCAAAATATGATCTTTTGAAATTTTTCGATAAGTTTTCAGGGGGTGGGGGTGAGGGGGGTGAACTACCCCGAAATTAATTTTGATTACACAAACACACAAAAACAAAATTCAGGCCGAAAAATAGCGAAAAAGGTATGTGGCTCGCGATAATTAAATAAAGGTGACGTATTTTTGCATTTTCACGACAAATTATTTTCTAGTGGTTTATCACTCTTAAGTACATTTTATTATGTTTCTCTAAAATAAAGTTGCTTTTTAGAACAAAACCAGTTAGAAAAATGTTTTTATAGTTAGATGTGAAAGCTGTGATTTTCTCAAATTTTTCGAATAATTTGTAGGGGGGTGATCTACCCCAAAATTATTTTTGATCACACAAAATCACCACAAGTGCAGTTCACTGTTAACATGTTTTCATAAAATTAAGGAATTTCCATTACATAATTTCACATTATCAGAAGTAGGCCTTAAATTGGGAACCATTTATTTCCAATGTAATTTGAGTGTATGTATATTTTGAATGCATTACACTACAGAATATTTTTAACTGTTAGAAAAATGTGAACGTGATTATAACAAATAGATTTATAAGACGTGCACGCATTATCATACTTCATTATTTATTGTATGTGGTGCAATAATGATGCTCTTCGAAGAAATGTTCAAAACACAAGGATCTTTTGCTCCACGAACATCTAATAACGGCTACACTTTTACATCCTTGAATTTCACACAGTCTGTTGGAAAATGTGTTGAAGGAAAAATCTATTGGATTCTCAAATTCTCCTGGTTTTCCTGTGACGTAGCCACTTTTTAAACCAAGAGTATTTAAAGTTGTTTTGATACCTAAAAGACGCCCCTTTGGAAGGTGATGTTTGTTGTCACACGTTTATTTCCAGATTAGATAGTAAATCTAGTTTTTCTAAGGGTCATCTATCTCTCTATGCATCTTACTATGTATGGATGAAACGTAAAGCTTTCCAACAGACATATAACAAGTATGTTAGAGATTGAATCAAAAGCTTTCCGGCAGTCAATCCCGCTCATTGGCAGGACGTGTTGATGGGCTGCTGCGTCTTCGCAGACGCACCTGTCAATTAGCAGGTTCTCTCGGCAGCCTGCTACACATTTTTTCGATGCGCGTTGTTTGTAGATCTCTCTCCACATGGGCCTATGAGAAAGCCACCGAACGCGTCCTCGGGTCGATGGCCACAGGCACAACTGTGCACATTGTTGGCCAAAGACGCAACTGGGCACAAGTGGTACCCTAAGAATGGTTCACGTGCACAGATGGGACACTCCGAACTGTGAACTTCAAGGGCGTTTGCAAAACGCCCGAAGTCGAGCTTTCAATACTTCGAGCCTAGTCCCATAAAATTTGGGTTCTCGTAGCGATTCGGCTACCCAAAAGGTGCCTGAAAAGTTCGGGTCCAGAAATCCAAAAGTTATTTAATTTCACGGGATTCCAGGAATTCATGGTGTTCAAGAAATCCATGGAAGTCAAGGAATTCACGGAATTCAAATAATGCAAGAAATATAAAGAATTCACGGAATTTAAGGAATTCACGGAATTCACGAAATTCAAGGAATTCACAAAATTTAATAAATTCACGAAATTCGAGGAATTCACGAAATTCAAGGAATTGACGGAATTTAAGGACTTCACGAAATTCAAAGAATTCACGGAAGTCGAGGAATTCACAGAATTCAAGGAATTAATAGAATTCACTCAATTCAGGGAATTCACAAAATTCAAGGATTTCACGAAATTCAAAGAATTCAGGGAATTCAAGGATTTCACGGAATTTAGGGAATTCACGGAATTCAATGAATTCAGGGAATTCACGATATTCAATGAATTCACGGAAAAAAAACATATTGCTGAGACAGATTTTTTTCTTTACTATAATCTATTATTACTTAACAAATTTTTGAACTTCTAACAACTTCTATAAGCCTTCTCAAAAGTGTCAGATTTTGATGGGTCAAGTCGGGTCAAGTGACAATTGATTATCCTGCTTCGTGTAAGCAACAAAGATGGATGTACTGGAGAAAAGAATAGTAGATAGTGTCAAAAGTGATAAATGGAATTCCTGGAATGGTTATCGAAAGAACATTCTGCAGGAGATAGTGTAAACATCGTAACATGCGTCTTTATTTTTAAATTTTGAGGGAAGAAATCCTCATTGCCGATTGCCTGGAAAAAGATTCTAACCCCCAGATCTTAAAATCAAAAAATAACTATCGGAGTGAAAATAGTAATGAAGAATAGAAAGCTAAGATAAATGAAGGAAATAAAGTATTTTCTTACGCATAATATGAATCTTTAACCTGAAATTTAAATTCTAGACACAATTAAAATAATAAGATTTCTGACCAAAGAATAACAAAAGTGAGGAGGATAAGAATGTCGAAGTGAGAAAGGTTCATAAGAAGAATTAATGTTTATGTAATCAAAGAAAGTAAAGGACTGCGTTTGAAAGGGTGATAGACAACTGTGCACGGAGTAACTGTGCACAAACCCATTTGTGCACATCGGTGGCAGGAGCACAGATGGGAGACTCAACAGTGCACTTCTCAATTTAAGAGCAGTACAACTGTGCACGACGAGGGCCGGTGGTAGAACTATGCACGTTGTTGGCGACTGGCACAACTGTGCACATCTCAATTATATATATATATATATATATATATATATATATATATATATATATATATACCATTAAGCTATTTCCCTTTCGGCGAGCCTCAAGGGGTAAGCGTGACACTACCCGATTCGGGTAGTGTTTCTAGGTGGATAGTTACTTGTAGTAAATAACTACAAGTGTGGGCTCACCACACCCACGACCGCCAACAGCAACGCAGTAGTATCAGACGGTCACCCATCCAAATACTAACCGCGCCCAACACTGCTTAACTTCAGTGATCTAACGGGAACTGGTGTTTCCAGCGTGGTATGGCCGTTGCCAATTTATTTGCCAATTAATAAATTAAATACCCGGTTCGTGTCGAGAACCCAAGACAGGTCGGGTTCTCGATTCTTATCGGGTACTCAAGTTGTATCGGGTACTCGAAATTCACGGATTTCACAGGATTCGAGCAGTTCATGGAATTCCAGGAATTCACGGAATTCGCGAAATTCAGGAATTTCAAGAAATGTACGGAATTCGAGGGATTTACGAAATGCAAGGAATTCACGGAATTCAAAGGATTCACGGAATTCATGGAATTCATGGAATTCAAGGAATTCAATGAATTCAACGAATTAAATGAATTCAAGGAATGCAAGGAATTCAATTAATTCAAAGAATTCAAATCATTCAATGAATTCACGGCATTCACGGAATTCACGGCATTCACGGAATTCACGGTATTCGCGGAATTCACGGCATACGCAGAATTCAAGGAATTCAGGAGATTGACGTCATGCACAGAATTCAAGGAATTCACAAAATTCAAGAAATTGAAAGAATTCACGGAATTCAAAGAATTGGCGGAATTCAAGGAATCAGTGTGTCTAGTGATCAGGCAATTTGCAATTCCCGGTTTTTTCCCGATTTTTTCCCGGTCAAATATTTTTCCCCCGACCAAGTTTTATATGGCTTTTTGTGATTTTTAAAAGTCAAAGTATACATAGAAATAGGAATTTTAAAATAATATTCATAGAAAAAATCTGCCCGCTGGGCGAGCAGACTATCATCGTGCGCTGCGTGCGCGGCTCCCAAGTTTGAGCGCGCTTGAGACGCGCACCTGTTGGATCTCGCGCTTCGCGCTCGATCATTGTACATCCACCATATTTTTGCATAGGTCTTTTGAAATTATAGGTCAAACCATCAAAAACTGAAATTTAATTATTGCGAATTCTCTTTTGTTAAAGCTCCTTCGTCTTTAACGAACACATTCTCATCACGAGTACCTTGTGTCTTTTTGTCAAAAAATTCAATTTGTTTATTTGTAATTTTATTTTTCACGATTAAACAAAAACTACGCCTCTTATCAAGAAATGATTAATAACAAATTTGTAGCTCTTTTTTGGGTGAGCAGCTTTTGTCTATTTATTTTTTCGTGGCTTGTGTCGTTTTTCGTGAGGATAAATTGTTAGGATTTCCGAGTACTACGAATAGCCGTACATAGAATTTTCAAATCTTGAAAAAAATGGTCACAAAAATTTTGAAAATGCTATAACTTTTTGAATTTTTATCCAAAATAGCTGGCTAAAGAACTTGTCCTTTTCTCTTAGGTTTTAAAAAAGTGTGCCAAAGCTGAATCCAATCCGATCATTTTTTCGAAAGTTATCGTGCCTACACACTGCAGACAGACTACAGAATACAGACAGACTACACATTACAGACTACAGACAGACACCTTCGTAAAAATGGTCTTTTCTGACTTGTGGATCTCAAAACGTGGAGATTTGATGAAAACCGACTAAGTCAGATTTGACATAAAACCAATACCTTCTCTTTAGGATGAGAATGTAAAAAATTACATAAATCGGTACTTAGAATAAGCATAGGAAGGAACCTTGCGACTGTAGATAAAGTGGAAATAGAATAAAAAGAAGATAAAGTAGAAAAAAGTAGATTTTTCGATCAAATACAAAAAATTCCCGGTCCTAAACTAAATTCCCGGGGTTTTCCCGGTTTTTTCACGGTCCAATGAAATTCCTGGGTTTTTCCTGGTTTCTCCCGGTTTCCCGGTCCGCTAGACACCCTGCCTCAAGGAATTTACGTCATTCATGAAATTCAAGTAATACAAGGAATTCAAGCAATTCAACGAATTGAGTGAATTCAAGGAATTCAATGAATGCAATGAATTCAATGAATTCAAGGAATCCAATTAATTCAATGAACTCGACCTATTTCGGGTTCTCGAAATCAACCGAGTACTTGAAATTTTCGAGGATTCGAAAATTTCTCGAAAGCTTCGAGTACTCAAATTATTTCCGGTCCTCTCAATTAACGAGCATCCAAAATTTAGAGCACTCACGCAATTAAAGGAATTCACGGATTTCACGGGATTCAAGCAGTTCGTGGAATTCCAGGAATTCACGGAATTCAAGAAAATCAGGAATGTCAGGAAATGTACGGAATTCAAGGGATTGACGAAATGCAAGGAATTCACGGAATTCAAGGAATTGAAGGAATTCAATGAATTCAATGAATTCAAGGAATTCAAGAAATTCAATGAATTCAAGGAATTCAAGGAATTCAAGGAATTCACAGAATTCAAGGAATTCACGCAATTCAAGGAATTCACGGAATTTAAAGGATTCACGGAATTCACAGAATTCGCGAAATTCAAGGAATTCAATGAATTCAAGGAATTCAATGAATTCAAGAAATTCAAGGAATTCATAGGATTCAAGGAATTCAAGGAATTCACAGAATTCAAGGAATTCACAGAATTCAAGGAATTCACGGAATTCACGGAATTCATAGAATTCACGGAATTCAGGGAATTCACGATATTTAATGAATACACAGAATTCAAGGAATTCACGGTATTCAAGAAATTCACGGTATTCAAGGAATTCACGGAATTCAAGGAATTAACGGAATTGGAAGAATTCACGGAATTTGAGGAATTTACAGAATTCAAGGAATTCACGGAATGCAGACAATTCACGGAATTCACAGAATTCATGGAATTCACGAAATTCAAGGAATTCACGTGATTTCCGTGAATTCCTTGAATTCATTGAATTCATTGAATTTCTTGAATTCATTGAATTCCTCAAATTCATTGAACTACTTGTTATTATTATTATTATTATACCATTAAGCCATTTCCCTTTCGGGGTAGGCGTGACTTGCTGGGTTGGAAAATAGCAGCGTGTATATGGGTATATAGGTATAAAGTAGGTAGGTATATAGGTATGAGGTAGATAGGTATATAAGTGTTAGGTATAGATATTTTAAATTGATCTGGAATTCTCGTGTTATTTATTTAAATGACACGTTTATTCCGCAACACCGCTCCGACCCAGGTTGCTAATCAATCTCTCTAGCGATCACCCCAAGTGAAGAGCCTCACAAAATTGTTATGTATGGTTCCCCACTTGGGCCCATTAGTATCCAAGGTCTTTGTTTCAGGCGTCATTCATTCTAATGTCACTCTGTTCACAAACTATTTGTTGCCACACTTTTCTGTCCTGGCATACTACTCTAGCTTCCTTCACGTCCATGCATTTTTTCATGCAAGCTGTTGTGTTTCTATGGCTTCTTAAGTCTCTTCGGATTAATGTCTCATTTACAGATTCTAACCATTCTTTCGGCGGTCTACCTCTGGGCATTCTGCCATTTACTTTACCTTTATACACTTGTTTGGTCAGTCGTTCATTTTTCATTCTTTCAAGAAGTCCGAACCATCTTAACTGATTTCATTCCAATATGTCAACTAGTGTCTCTCCTGTATCACATTCTTTGAGGATTGTCTCGTTTCGGACTTTGTCCATCAGTGTTCTCCCGCATATTATGCGCAGAGGTTTCATGCCGGTCGCGTTAATTTTACTCCTGTCCTTTTCTTGACAGGTCCATGTCTCGCTACCGTATAGTACAGTCGGTACGAATATAGAATTACGGAGGGCCATTTTTGCTTTTTTTTGATATGTTTTAATTTGTTAGGATGGACCCTGCTCTACGGATAACCTAGATATACGTACTTGTCAACTTGTTCTAATTAGGACAATGTTGCATATTGTCTTCTCACTTTTTCCCTCAAACACCATGATTTTTGTTTTATTTAAGTTAATTTTGAGGTCCATGTTCTTCATGCTTGTATTAAGTTTATTCAACATTCTTTGCAAGTCCTCGATTGATTCTGCCCATAAGAATCTTGTCATCTGCGAAAGCTAACCCACGTACCTTGACTGTTTCGAGATCTACACCTTCTTCATCGAAGAGGGCAGTTCTTAGACACGTATCCATGAATATGATAAATAGCCACGAGGACATAACGCATCCTTGTTTCACGCCTTGCATAATATCGAACCAGTCACTCAGTTTCCCATTTACCCTTACACTCGCTTTACTACCTGTATATATTGTTTTTATTGCTTGTATGAGCCCTCCAGTTACTCCGTACTCTTTAAGGACTTCCCAAAGTTTATTTCCATTTACTTTATCAAATGCTTTTTCTAGGTCAATAAATGCACAGAAAACTTTCTTTCCTACTCTCAAGCTTTTTTCTGTGATCTGTCTTAGGCTAAATATCTGATCTGTACATGATCTTCCTGGCATAAATCCACTTTGGACTTCCCATATCTTTTCTTCTGTGATTTCCATTACCCTATGAATAAGTATTTTTGAGTGTATTTTACTTACGGTACTTAGTAGGCTGATACCTCTGTAATTACTGCAGTTGCTTTTATTTCCCTTTCTTTTGTAAATTGGTACGATAATCGCTTTTCTCCAATCGTCTGGGACTTCTCCCGTCTCGATACATAAATTTATCAATTCGCACAACCTGTGAGGTATGTACTCGCCACCGTATTTAAGCATTTCAGCGCTAATACTGTCTATACCAGCAGCCTTACCGTTTTTCAAGTTCTTAATTATGTCTGTGACCTCAGTGACACAGACTTCTTCAATTGGGTTTTCTAATGCATTATGTTCTATGTCGCAGCTTTGTTGTCCTATATCTTCACCTCCTAATAGTTCTTTAAAAGAGTCTTTTAAAGCGTCTACTATCTCGTCTATATCATATAGTATTTCACCTTTGCTGTTTCTCATGCTGACAAACTCTGTACTTTTACTTTCTTTTATCAGTTTAAATAATAGTTTCATAATTCCTTCAAAGCTGTTTTGTATTTTCCTCTCTTCTTCTGTTCTGATTTTTTCTTTACTCTCCTTGACTAGTCGTTTAACTTTCCTCTTTTTGTCTTTGTAATCATTTTCGAGTCTATTTCTCTCCTCATCGCTAAGACCTGTCACGTTTAATTTTCTCTTGTGCGCTTTTCTCTTTTCTTGCTGGGCTGCTTGAATTTCATCATTCCACCACGCATCACCAGACTTTCTTCCTACCACTGCCGTACCACACACTTCAATTGCATTTTTAACAATGACTTCCGGTTTCTGTAAATTTTCAATCTTCATTCGCGTTTGTTTCGTTCTTTCTGTTCTCTTTCTTCTCCATCCCCGCCCTAAGTTTATTTTTGAGTCTAAAAGGTAATGATCAGTATTGCATTCGGAACCCCTCATGACTTTTGTATCTTTGACTAGTTATCTTAGTCTTTCATCCGCAATAACGAAGTCAATTACACCGCGGTTATTTCCTTTACACCAGGTGTACGTGTGGATCATTTTATGTCGAAACCAAGTATTGGGAATAAATAGGCCCTTTTCTAAGCATAAGCTAACTAATTTTTCCCGGTTATAATTTTTTCTTGTTGGATCCCCAAAATTACCTAGCACCCTTTCTGTATCTGTATCCTTGCGTTGGACGCCGACCCAAACGTTCATATCTCCTAGCAGAATTATTCTTTCATCTTGATCGCAAGTACTTATTGTGTCATTTAAAGTGTCCCAGAAGGCGTCTTTGACTTCTCGCGGCTCACTGTCAACTGGGGCGTAGCACGCTGTGATAAATAATCTTCTGATTCCTACCTTCATTCTACCCCACAACAATCTGGGAGATACAAACCCGTGATCTTTAAGATGCTGTCTTGCTTTTCATTCATAATTAAACCGACCCCTTGACTACGATTTGATTCACTATCTACTCCTGACCATATTTCAAAACCACCTTTCAACACCCCATGAATTCATTGAATTCCTTGAATTCCTTAAATTCATTGAATTCCTTGAATTCATTGAATTCCTTAAATTCATTGAATTCCTTAAATTCATTGAATTCATTGAATTCCTTGAATTGATTGAATTAATTGAATCCCCGAATTAATTGAATTCCTTATATTCATTGAATTCCTCGATTTCCTTGAATTAATTGAATTCCTTGAATTGATTGAATTCCTTAAATTCATTGAATTCCTTGAATTCATTGAATTCCTTCAATTCCTTGAATTCCGTGAATTCTTTGCATTTCGCCAATCCCTTGAATTCCGTACATTTCCTGACATTCCTGAATTTCTTGAATTCCGTGAATTCCCGGAATTCCATGAATTGCTTGAATCCCGTGAAATCCGTGAATTCCTTTAATTGCGTGAGTGCTCTCAATTTTGGATTCTCGTTAATTTCGAGGTCCCGAAATAATTTGAGTACTCGAAGCGTTCGAGAATTTTTCGAATACTTGAAAATTTCAAGTACTCGGTTGATTCCGAGAACCCGAAATTTCCCCGAAAAGAATGGCGTTGAAGTAATTGAATTCCTTGAATTAATTAAATTTATTGAATCCCCTGAATTAATTGAATTCCTGAAATTCATTGAATTCCTTGATTTCCTTGAATTAATTGAATTCCTGGAATTAATTGAATTCCTTGAATTCATTGAATTCTGCCAACAGCCATACCACGCTGAAAAAACCAGTTCTCGTCAGATCACTGA
>CAKNYM010049178.1:89521-123429 GCA_932195095.1 Andricus curvator
CCCAACGCTGCTTAACTTCAGTGATCTGACGAGAACTGGTTTTTTCAACGTCGTATGGCTGTTGGTTCATGAATGACGTAAATTCCTTGAATTCCATTTATTCCTTGAATTCCATGAATTCTTTGGATTTCTTGAATTTTTTGAATTTCTGGAATTCTTTGAATTTATTGAATTCCTTGAATAGCGTGAATTCCTTGAGTTTCTTGAATTTTCTGAATTCCTTGAATTTCTTCAATTCCTTGAATTCTTTGAATTTCTTGAATTCCATGAATTCGTTGAATTTCTTGAATTTTGTGAATTCTGTGAATTACGTCAATCCCCTGAATTCCGTGAATTCTGCGTATGCCGAGAATTCCGCGAATACCGTGAATTTCGTGAATTCATTGAATTCCTTGAATCCCTTGAATTCCTTGAATTCATTGAATTCCTTGAATTCATAGAATTTCTTAAATTCATTGAATTCATTGAATTCATAGAATTCCTTGAATACCTTGAATTGCGTAAATTCACTGAATTATTTTAATTCCGTGAATCCTTTGAATTCCGTGAATTCCTTGCATTTCGTCAATACCTTGAATTCCGTACATTTCTTGATATTCCTGAATTTCTTGAATTCCGTGAATTCTTGAAATTCCAAGATCTGCTTGAATCCCGTGAAATCCGTGAATTCCTTTAATTGCGTGAGTGCTCTAAATTTTGGATTCTCGTTGATTTCGAGAACCCGAAATAGGTCAGTTTCATTGAATTAATTGAATTCCTTGAATTCATTGAATCCCCTGAGTTAATTGAATTTCTTGAATTCCTTATATTCATTGAATTCCTTAATTTCCTTGAATTAATTTCATTCTTTGAATTCATTGAATTCCTTGAATTCGTTGAATTCCTTCTATTTCTTGAATTTCATGAATGGCGTGAATTCCTTGAATTCCAATGAATTCCTTGAATTCCGTGTATGTATGTATGTATGTATACCATTAAGCCATTTCCCTTTCAGGGTAGGCGTGACACTACCCGATTCGGGTAGTGTTTCTAGGTGGATAGTTTTCTTGTAGTTATAAATAACTACAAGTGTGGGTTCACCACACCCACGATGTGCCAACAGCACTCATTATTCTTGAATGGTCACCCATCCAAGTACTAACCGCGTCCAACGCTGCTGAACATTAGTGATCTGACGACAGGGTGTCTACTCAAATTCGGGAGAAAAATTCCCTGACAATTCCAGGTTTTTTCCAGGTATCTCAAGTTATTTCCAGGTATAATTTTTCATAGCATGGAGCCATTTAAATATTTCGCATATTTTAAAACAATCGACTCGGAATATGTATACAGTTTCGCGAGTTTATTATAAATAATGTTTTTTTTTCAGTTTCTAGGAATTCAATTAATATTACAAGATATTCTTAAATATTTTAGCACGATAAATTAATTAAATAATACTAAAAACATAATTAATCATTTTTTGAATTTTTCTCTTAAAGTCCACGAACTTGAATAATAATTAAAACAAATTTTAATTTTATCTACTTATACTTAGAATTCAGTGCATATTTTGGTAAAATTAATGTGGGCACTATATGAAATTCAATTTTCAATTTAAACCGATTAAAATTCCTAACTTTTCAAGTAAAAATTTGGATTTTCAAAAAGACAAATGATTTTTTAACCAAATAGTTGAATTTTCAACGAAAAAGATTAATTTTCTACCAAAAAGACGATTTAAAAAAATAAATGCATTAATTCTCAATTAGACAGTTTAATTCTCAACTAAAAAAGATCAATTTTCAAACAAATAGCTGAATTTTTAACTAAAAAAGATAGGTTTTCAACCACAAATGGAACAGTTAAATTTTCAGTCAAACAAATTAATTTTCCACAAAAAAAAAACAGATATATTTTAAAAACAAATTTAATTTAACTTTCAACCAAGTAGTTATATTTTCAAGCAAAAAAATTGAATTTTCAACCAAAATTATGAATATTTAGCTGGAATACTTGAATTTTCAACCATGAAGATGAATTTTCTACCACAAAGACGATTTTGCAACAAAATAAATGAATTTTCAACTGAAATGATCAATCTTTAACTGAAATAGTTAATTTTTCGACCAAAAAGATGATTTTTCAACCAAGAAGATTAATTTTTACTAAAGAAGACGAATTTTCAAAAAAATACATGAATTTTCAATTAAAAAGATAAATTTTCAACCAAGAATTGAATATTTAAATTTTCAGTTAAAAATTAACGTTTAACCAAAGAAATGAATTTTCAACTGGAATAGTTCCATTTCACGGAACAAAAAAAAACTAATTTGCAACAACAAAAAAACTAATTAAAAAAAAATGTTACATTTTCAAACAAAGTGATAAATTTTCAACTGGAATAGTTGAATTTGAAACTAAAAAACATGAATTTTCAACTAAAATTATGAGTCTTTAACTAGAATCATTAAATTTCAAACAAAAAGATTAATTGTCAATCCAGAAGATTAATTTCTACCAGAAAAGTCAACATTTTCAACTAAAAAAGATAATTTTCGAACCAAATATTGAATAGTTACATATTCAGTAAAAAATAATTTTCAACAAAAAAAAACAAACAAATTTTCAACAAAATAGTTAAAGTTGCAACAAGAATAGTTCAATTTTCAGTAACAAAAATAATTTTCAGCCACAGAAAGAAACGAATTTTTAACAAAATAGCTCGTTTTTCAACAAAGGAGATGAACTTTCATTTAAAATGAATATTTAACAACAACAAATTAATTTTTAACAAAAGAGTAACTCTCAACTAAGTAATTAAATCTTCATTCAGAAAAGATGAATTCGGAACAAAAAATGTAGTAGTTGATATTTCAACCAGAAAAGGAACGAATTTTCAACAAACTGCACGAATTTTCAACTAAAACCGACCAATTTTCAACCAAAAACAGAATAGTTAAATTTTCAGTTTAAAAAATTGATTAAAAAAAAAAAAAACGATTTTTCAATAAAATAGTTCGATACAGTAATATAAAGCTACTTTTACAAATAAAGAATCATTGTTATTCAATTTAATATTGCAATTTAAAAAAAATTAAGCATCCCCTCGAAAAAATTCCCTGACTTTAAAAAAAAACCCTGACATTTCCAGGTTTTTCCAGGTATATAAAAATTCCCCGACAATTCCAGGTTTTCCAGGTTTTCCAGGTAGGGTAGACACCCTGGACGAGAACTAGGTTTTTCAGCGTGGTATGGCCGTTGGCCGTGAATTTCTTGAATTCCGTGAATTTCTTGAATTTTGTGAATTCCTTGAATTCTGTGAATTACGTCAATCCCCTGCATTCCGTGAATTCTGCATATGCCGTGAATTCCTCGAATACCGTGAATTCCGTGAATGCCATGAATTCATTGAAATCATTGAATTCCTTGAATTCCTTGAATTCCTTGAATTCTTTGAATTCCTCGAATTTATGGAATTCATTGAATTCCTTGCATTCCGTGAATCCTTCGAATTCCGTGAATTCCTTGCATTTCGTAAATCCCTTGAATTCCGTACATTTCTTGAAATTCCTGAATTTCTTGAATTCCGCAAAATGCATGAATTCGTTTAATTGCGTGAGTGCTCTGAATTTTGGATTCTCGTTAATTTCGAGGACCCGAAATAATTGAGGTCATATCATCTCACATGCGGCAAGTCTCTCTGCGGCATGTCACAACTGCGGCATCTCTATCTAGCGGCTTCTCTCCCGCGCGGTATTTTTCAGAGTAAAATTGACATTTTTGCGGCATCTCTCACCGCACCCCTGTGACTGGTCAAAGAAATAATGTTAGTCAAACCCCTACCCCTTTTCCAACGTCTCGTGGGGGCGGGAAGGCACCCCTGTGACTAGCCACAGAAATAATATTGGTCCCCTTTCCACTGGTGAGAGATGCCGCGAGGTAGAGATGCCGCAGGTGTGACTTGCCGCAGAGAGACTTGCCGCATGTGAGATGATATGGACCCAAATAATTTGAGTTTCGGGTACTGGAAAGTTTCGAGTACTCGGTTGGTGTCGAGAACCAAAGACAGGTCGGGTTCTCGAAATTTTCGAGTACCCGATACAACTCGAGTACCCGACAAAACTCGAGAACCCGACCTGTCTTAGGTTCTCGACACCAACCGGGAACTCGAAATTTTCCAGTTCTCGTCAGTTCGGCGCGACCCGACCCCAAAAAGTCGAGCCCGACTCGGCCCGAGCTTCTCAGCTGTTTGCGCACTGTGACAGGGTAAAAATACTACCTGTCACTTGTTGTTGTGGAACAACATAACCTCCCCACTGGCACTGGATAAATAAACGTCCTCTCTCTTCACTTGGGAGTTCGGAACGAGGGTCACACTCCACAAGGGCACGTTCGGCACGACATCGATCCATTTATTTATGCACTCCTTTTTGTTCCTTTTTTTATGTACTTATTGTCCCGAGAACGGAAACTTCGGTCGAGAGCAAAACTGACAGCGGAGCAACGTCAACAGCAACACGTCCCGAAAACGACAGAGCGGTCCTACCACGATAAGCCAGAAAGAGAGGGAGAGAACTTGGACACAGGCTATCCTTTTCTGGCCTACGGATTCCGACCAGTATTTCGCCACATTGCCAAGGGAGGGGAACAGGATAGAGTATCGCACACCAAAGAGGAACAAGATGGCGGCATCCGTCAGTCCCACCCTCACTCCAAATGAAAATCTCCACACATTCGGTCCATGAGAGGGAAGGAGCATTCCTATGGTCCTATCAATTGGCGCTCACCGATCACGGGGGAGTAAAGGAAGGAAGCTGACACGTTGGAAAGAGAAGGAGATGGGACTGAACCCTTCATTGGATGGCCCAATTTCATATTCTCCAAAACCATATTCCGGAAGTCCCGGAAGTGACAGAGGGCGCTCGGACTCGGTGAAACCACTCCATTAAATAAAACCATCTTCTGATTGATACTTAAGGATTCTGAGTGGGAAAACGTAAACTAACTAAAGAGTTCCACTCAGAATCGTAGGGTCATAATATTAACAAAGTTCTCTTCTGTTTTGGCGGCAGAGATACCGCTACGTTTTTCCAGCAATATGGCGGTCGACGAGGATTCGGGGAACTGCGATTGGCGGAGAACATCGAGACGCGTGGAGACGACGCTCTGATTGGACAACAGGAAGGAAGCCGATAAGCGAACCTGGCTACTATGCGTTGCGCGTCTCTTCACTCTCGCTCCGAGCTCTCCATGAGTAGGTTGGATAAGTACACGAAAATCGACGAATTATACGAATTATACGAAACCGACAATACAACATGTATAAAATCGTGAAAGGAACCTGGAGGGATTTCCAACATGAAGGGGTGAGTTGGTTTTGCTTCCTGGCGGAGGGTTTTGGTGGCGTGTTCGTTCATTTTTCCCGTTGAGGAAACCTACCGCCAAAACGCTCGGCCACCCCTCTAAGTGCCGCGTCCTCTTGAAGCTTCGTTCGGGAAAATTGATCGTGGAGTGCGGGCCGTTTCTTAGTTTTTTTTTTGGATAGCATCAGTTTCGCGCTTTCGTGGGTTAATTCCGCCCTTGGGAGGTGAAAACCGAGAAGTCAAGCTTCTCGATTTTCGCGCCTCAAGTGAATTCAGTCGCGAGTGCTCCGATTGCAGGGTCAGAGTTCCTCTCCTTTTTTTACCGGAAATATCGGACGTTGAGATTTGTTCGCGTCGCACCTCGTGGTCGGTGCTAGTATGTATAGAGTTTTTGGAAACCGACCACGACTTCCTTTATTGTGGTAAGATTTGGGGTTTGCTAGCTTCGGAGGAACTCTTTCGTTTTAGGTTAATAGTCTCCCTTTAGTTTTTTTTGTGAAAGTAAAGTATGGCGAATTCTGGGCCACGTGGCCATAGGTTTGGTTAGAGTTACAGTTCCGCGTTTCAAGTAGGTACCGGTAAAATTGGACATTATTGTTGAGTAGTGGGGATTTTGGAAATACGCGACCGATCTTGTTATAAAGAAAAATATGTCGGAAATTTATATGTGTTATTGATAATAAAACCAAGCGCCTGGGAAAAGGATGTGTCTGATTTGAAATTATTGGTTAGGAAACCCCCCGCCCCCTTTCTTTTTTGTGAATTTCTTTCAATTTCAGGTTTAGCAATAGGGACTTAATGACTTCATAATATTTTATCGGAATAAAATTTAGAGTATAATGGATCTGTTCTTTGAGTCACGTTAACTCAGCTTTTCTTTTTGACCTACTTCATCTTTCTCAGGCCTTCGGCCCTGACAAGCCACTTGGGCCTATCCTGCCTATATTTTGTCTCCTCTCTTTTACTTTTTTTCAGCTTAGTTAGGCATGAGGCACTACAATGGAGGACTGAGTTGAGCTAGGCCATTTTATGAAATTTTTTTAGTTATGAGTTTCCAACGGGCAGGAAATGTCCTTACAACACCCCTACTTATCGTATTAATTGAGATGTGCACAGTTATTTCAGTCGCCAACAACGTGCACAGTTCTACCACCGGCCCTCGTCGTGTACAGTTGGGCTCGTGAATAGTTGCTCCGTGCACAGTTGTGCTGCTCGTAAATTGAGAAGTGCACAGTTGAGTCTCCCATCTGTGCTCGTGAACCATTCGTAGGGTACACGTGCACAGATGGCCCGGTGCACTGTAGTGCCTGTGGCCAACAACGTGCATAGTTGTCCCTGTATCCACCGATGTGCACAAATGTGCTCGTGCACAGTTACTCCGTGCGCAGTTGTCTATCAAACTTTCAAACGCAGTCCTTTACTTTCTCTGATTACATCAACATTAATTCTTCTTGTGAACGTTTCTCACTTCGACATTCTTATCCTCCTTATTTTTGTTATTCTTTGATCAGAAATCTTATTATTTTAATTATGTCTAACATTTAAATTTTAGGTTAAAAATTCATTTTATGCGTAAGAAAATACTTCATTTGCTCCATTTATCTTAGCTTTCTATTCTTTATTACTATTTTTACTCCGATAGTTATTTTTTTATTTTAAGTGCGCATTAAGCGTGAATCTTTCAGAAAGTGGACTTTGGACCCGCGTCCTGGAGATATCAGTCAAGATAATTGCCTGGTACGAGCAGGAAGAGTAAAGCGACCTCGATCACGATTGGTTATTCGGCGATAAAATTGAATGACGTCAGAAATTCGATTCGTCTTACGCTAAAAGTAGGTGTAAGTTTTTAGACAACTTTTAAGAAACTCGGAGGCAACATAACCTCATTTTCGTGATTGCAATGCATGCGCATGCGTTCGCCTCTTCTGTTTTACATTTTGGAGTACTAAGACTACTTGTGCGCGATTAAAACTAATTTATAATTCATAATTATTAATCTAAAGATTGTTAATTCCGTATCTGCTCTACAAGCCTATTATCGCTTTCAGCGCCTGGGACGTGACACAGTAAGCATTACGATAAGCGTCAGCGAACATATCTCATTAAGAAGGTATTAGTTTTATATGAAAACTGATTGTCGCGGATTTCTTTAAATTTTCATCTTTCGAGACCTCCTGAATCTGAAAAAAACAGGTTGAGCGATGATGTATGTCTGTCGTCGTTGTTGCTATCGTTGTCGTATGTGAACTGGATAACATTTGAAATACTAATCGGATGAATTTTCCTTTGGCAAATGTTTTTCGAGACCAAAAGTAAAGGCCGATTTCGTCAACTAGTGTTTTTTGATCAACGATTTTAGAATTAACCAACAAACAAAAAAATACTAAAAAATTAAAAATTCCATTTTGCGGTCAAACTATGCAAGATACAAAAAAATGTATACACAATAATTATTTACCCAAAAAGATCTATAAATTTGTTATTAATAATTTTTGATAGAATGTGTAGTTTTTGTTTCAATCGTAGAAAATAACATTATAAATTAAAAAATTTAATTTTTGAAAAGAACACGAGATACGAAAAAAATTAATAAACTAAAGTTTTTGAACCAGAAAAGATCTACAAATTCGATAGGATGCGTGGTTTTGGTTTCAATCGTAAAAAAATAACATTGATTATAAAAAAATCAACTTTTTAGAAAAACGACACAAGGTACGCAAAAAAAGGATTAGACAAAAGTTACTGAGCCAGAAAAGATCTAAAAATTTGTCATTAATCATTTTTTGATAGGACACGCACTTTTTTTTATTTTAAAAACAGGACAATGAAAACTCGTCTGTTTCAATGCAATGCATATTATGAATTGTAATAATCTACATTTATTGAAATGATACATTTTTCAGGGTAGCTGGGAATAATGATTAATGCTGAATGAGGAACAGATATTAAAATAATCATGACAAATAAAAATTGTACTTTATTTTGTAATATCTAAATAAGCAATCTCAGTCCGAGGTACAGAAATTAATATAACATACACAGCAAAAAAAGGAGGGTACAAAATGTTGCAGGTAATAGATCAAGCAGGGTAAACGCAAAGTTGGTACACCAAACTGGGGTAAGATTTCCGTAGTGAATCGTAGATTTCTCCAGCGGCCTACGCTAGAGGCAGCACCTTACAGGCCCGTTACAACGGAAAGTTTACCTCAGTTGGATGTAATTAGCTGACTAGTACCCTTCATGAACGATTACCTGCAACGCTTCGTACCGCCATGTTTTCTGTGTACACTTAAGGTGATAAAGTGGAACTGTAACAGGTCCCGTAAAAGAAATATGGGCTTTCTTAGGTTTCCTGAAATAGACACTTTTATATGTTAGAATAGGAAGGGTCCCTTCGGTCCCCTCCAATTAAAGTCATGTTGGAATGGGACCTACCCTACAGCCCTAAGGGATGCGTTAGTTGTAATCTTGCTTTCGCTACGGCAAGGCTGTATAACACTCATATTCTTAAATGAAATTACTAAATGGATTCATGAATCTATGACAGACATTGGAATTAATTATTTAGCTATATTTGAAGTGATCCGACCGTCACAGAACATAATATAGAAAAGTTTGCGTTTTGGGCATATGACCTTTAGTCGAGTGCGAAGCGCGAGACACGTGATGAGAATGTGTTTGTGAAAGCCAAAGAACCTTTAACAAAAGAAAATTCACAATCACCAAATCACAGTTGTTCATGGGTTAACCTTTACTTTTAAAAGGTTTATGCACAAATGTGGGGAAAGTACAAGGACCGACCGCGTAGCGACAGGTAAATACAGTATCGAGCGCAAGATCCGACCCTCACGATTGTTAGAATGAAAAAAAGAAAACTCAGCAAATATCCGGGGTCTTGCGTCGTCCTGTGGACGTTGAAATTCCAGAAGACTTACCCTCGTGCTGAGGAAATGAAGGTTTTGAGTGAAAATATTCATGGTCCTCACATATAGTTGTGCGTAAATAAATAAATTTGCAAACGGGTCTCGTCGTTTCGCTGTGGGCGTCTGCTGTCGTTGCACTTCTCCGTTTAAGAAAATGAATTCCGTGAATATTTAAAAACAATTCCAAGTCGTATCAATGAACACGCTAAATTCAAAATCCACTGTCCGCGAAAAGGCACCCTAATGACTTCCTTTTTCAATTAAGTTTCTCTGAATTATCATCTTAGTCATTCTGATTTTTAAATAGAAAAATTAACTGAAATAAATCAACGCCTCCATTCTATACTGTTCCATGTCGCGTTATGTCGCTATATAACTTCAGGTCCTATGCTTATGCACAGCAGTAAATGTAAATGTAACAAGTTACAATTAACGTAACTGTAACTAGTTACTTCAAAAAAAGTAATTTACCGAACACTTCACGGTGAGCTTGAACAACTTTTTCATAGGACCGACATTTCAACCATGATTTTTGTATTAGATATGATTTCTCAACCCTGCAGAAGTAATTTAAAAAATTAAAATCGCTTCTTGATAAGTTTAAAAAAATGTGTATTTGATTGTTCTATATAATATTCTCAATATATTTTTATATATTATAACATTATAAGTATAAATGACGATACTAGGATAATATACTGACAGCTCGTAATAACTTATTTTTGTACTCGGGATGAGATGCAGCAACATTCTACTCACTCCAAGTCAAGTCAACTTGAAATCGTAGTGTACTGATTCGTTGGACAGCAGAAGTGAACCTTTGGTGTTACACTCACATTCAAATCCGAATAAGTTTTGCGAAAATTACTAATACGATCTGCATAATCTGTCTTTAAAAGAACAGAAAAACAGGAATCAACGACTTTTCGAAAATCCGCAAAACACTTGACGAATAGCAAATAGCCCAATCTAGAATTCATTCGAAACGAATCGACAGTTCTGAGCATGAGATGTAGCTCTGGCGGTGAAATTATGTCGATGATTTCCATATCTCCATATCGATTTAGATTTGTCTTATGGATGCAATTTTCATGAAACTTATTATATACATACTCTATTAAAATGTAATGTTTGATTAATTATGTTTTGCAACACATTGAAAGCCATTTTAGAAATATTTTATATTTTCGAATATAAAATTGAAGGTTTTTCAAAAATACCAATATGGATAGGAGATAATGCTAAATAAAAAACTTTTTTAAACGCGTGACTAATGCTGTATGCAATGAGTGTTTCTGAATATTACTAGTCAGTTTAGTTAGTCAATTAAGTTTAAATGCGGGCCGGGAGCCCCGATAGAGTCGCCCTGGCATTCAAGCTATAAAGCCTATTGTACCACAACCTTAACTATTCGTTCTCAGTAGTTGACCTAGACCTCTTGGTAAAGCCTACTATGTAAATCACTGATCGCGTTATAATTTTCTTAGGTTCCTTAAAATGGGCTCCAAGGGTTTGCTGTCTGAGCCTAGTTAATGCCGGGCACTTGCATAAGACATGAATAAGGATGATGAAACATCCCTGCTGCATTTCCTGCACTCTGTTGTAAGGCTATACCCCATTTTGTGCATATGTACGTATAGCCCAGGATGGCTTTCACCTGTCGGCAACCCTGGATTTGCTCCCAGTACTCCCGGTGCTTTGTTTGGATCCAGCTTTTGATGGCCGTCCCGATGCAGAAAAACGCTAGTCCCGGTACCTGTTCCGGTCCTGCGTGTTCACTTTGTGCGCCGCATTTCGTCAACTGGTCCGCCTTTTCGTTGCCCTTGATCCCTGTGTGACGAGGGACCCATATAAGAGCCACTTTATTCTTTTCTGCAAGTTGGATTAATGCCATTTTGCATTCCCAAACGAGCTGTGATGTTATGTCTGGTTTCCCAACTGCAGTTAATGTCGCTTTTGCTATCTGAGCAGATCGTTATCTGCCTGCTAGCAGCGTTTCCTTCTAATAATGTCTCAGCACAAAGCGGAGGACGGCCAGGACCTCCGCCTGAAAGACGGTGTTGTCATAGATTCCTGCTCTTGACCCTCCCTCTCCTCTTGAGCCATATGTGTACCAGATTTCCCCTAGAAGGAGCGGGTTAACATTTGCTTTTCACATGTCCCTGCATGGGGTGCAGATGCGGAGAGTTTTTGTGAAGTGGAAGCGTTTTGTTATTTTATCTTGCCTCCTCTCTAGAATCGGCAGTGTGCTGATGTCATTTGGGAGCCTAGTGTGCCTAGTCCCCCAAGTCCATCTATCCACTCTTGCCAGGCGGAACATCGTGTGAGCCGCCCTTGCAGTTATCGCAACATATAGGGGTTTCTCACAGAGCATGAATCCTATCGCCGCTGTGGGCGTGATCCTCATTGCTCTCGTCAAACCTCTAAACACTAGCGTTTGTAATCGTTGCAGCCTATCCTGCATCATTCTAAGTTCCGCCTGTATACGGGAGTGTCAACTTTCGGCATTTTGTAATTTCTCATCAAAATGACCAGACTGGTCTTTTCCGGATTTAGCGAGAGTCCTGAGCTACCGCATCAGAGCTCTACAATGCGCAGCGCCGATGTTGCCAGACCCATCAACGTTTCCAGATGAGCCCCCGTAATAAGGATCATAAAGTCATCCGCGCAGCCCTGGGTATAATACTCTTCCTTATTTAGCCTATGAAGGAGGCCGTCCATTATCATACACGACAGCAAGGGTGGCAGAACACCCCCTGTGGGCACCTTCGTGGCGCTGTTTCCCCGACTATGGCTTCGCCCCATCTGGTTTCGAGCTTCCTGTCCAGCTTACTAGCTGATGTATGGCACGCCACACCTCGAAGCCTCTCGAAAAATGACTTCTGGAGGAGTATTGCTCAAGGCACACTCTATATCCAAAAAGTTGCCCACGGCATACTCCTCCTGTTCCAGCTTCTGCTCCAATTTTGCCGAAAAGGCGTGCTGCCCTTTGTGCATCGGAAAGTCGAAAAGCGCCTCATGCCTATATTTTCTATCGACCAGCTACTCTAACGTCTTCAGGTTGAAGGACGTTAAGCTGATCGGTCGGAAATCTTTGGCAGCAGTGTAACCCTCCTTCCATGGTTTGAAAATGAAGGCCACTCTGCCATCCTTCCATGCCGATAGTACGTGTTTCAGGGCAATGCTTCACCTAAATAATTTCGTCAGTGGAGGGACGACGAACTACATGCCCTTTTGTAAGAGCGCTGGATAGACGCCATCCGCGACTGGTGATTTGAAGGGACAGAAGGAACCTACGGCCCATTCCACCCTCTTGCTATCAACGACCTTGGCGGCGAAATTCCAATCGACCTTCTCCTTCTCTTGACCCCAGCCTTCCACCTCTTGGTCGGTTCGAATTCGCTGGAAGCCAGGAAAGTAAACTTCCATCAGTGGATCCAGCTTTGCTTCTTTGTATTTAGCAAACTCACCATCATCGAGCCGTATGAGCACGAGGCGAGATTCTGGATTTTTTGCCAAGATCTTGTGGAGCCTCGCTTTTTCCGGAATTTTCTTCGACTCCTCGTAGAAGCCCCCCCAATCCTCCTGTTTATACTTTCTTATATTTCTATTGTACTTATACTGAGCCAACTTATAGATGTCCCAGTCTGAAGGCAATTTAGTTCTGTCTGCACTCTTGCCAGGGCTTTAGTCTTTCTACGGAGTTTCTCCAGGAGGGTGTTCCATCATTCTGCCCCTTTTCTAGGTTCAATTGAGCTCGAGACCGCGGAATCAAGAAATTTGACAAGAAAAATTAAAACAGCCCTAAATTCTTAGAAATTAACATTGAAAATCATAAAATAAAATAGTAAGACAAATAAAACATGAGAAAATAGAATAAATTAGAATTAAAACAAAAGAGAGGAATGGCGAATTTTCCTATTCACCGTGTAAACGCGAGAGCTTTTAATTAAAAATTTTCTACATAAGATTGAATTTATGAGTTGCAGAAATTCTGCAACATCACATTGTTTTAAATACAGATTTTGGGTAACTCATTCGAAAAAGGGCAACAAAATACCACCTGTGATTCTCCTGGTGGGAAAAAAACCGACATTACATTACACATTACGCTCATGATTTTTATGAGATTTCTGACAGAAAATCCATGGAAGAAGTGAGTCAACTATATATATTTTTGAAATACCTACCTCTAAAGTTGCACTTTATGTCAATCTGGATAATGTGTGTTTGTCAAAAATTTGTCTTTTTGCTTGAAAATTCAACACATTGGTAAAAGTGACTATTTTAACAAGAGTGCTGTCATACAGTGTGAAGTAGTTATTAAACACACCGGCGCCATTATTGCGCATGCGAACATTGAAAAACTAACTTCTTTTAATGCCCGCACGGGAAATGCGATTTTGGGAACCTGGTGCGAAACAGTAAAAGTGATCGAATCCACGATCGATGATGAGTCCGTGTGATGAAAACTACTGTTCCACACTAATGACGGGAAAGTTTGGGAATATTAGACTTTTAACCTCAATGCCAGGACTCGACTCGGGTGGAGCAATGGATCCCCCAACAAGCGGGTAGAGAGGCTGGATGCGGACCATGGAGTGCCGATTTGAATATTTTTGGACAAAAATGCAATTTGTACGCATTTAGAAGCATTGAAATGTCCGTTGTTCTTAATGCCAATCTATGCATCCCAAACAACTCGTTGTTACCGAGTACAGGGCCGGCGGAAACTAGGTTATCTGTCTTTCTCGCTCCTTAAGAAGCGTGAATGTAAAGGAGTTAGAATAAGCGAGATACTCGCTTGTGGAAAACAAATAAAGGTTTTCCACATGCGAGTGTCTCGCTTACACTAATTCCTTTACATGCACGCTCCTTAAGGAGCGAGAAAGACAGATAACCTACATTCCGCCGCCCCTGACAAAGTACCAGGTAATAATTATTCTGTGATAGCAGCACTTTCCTGCGAATCCAAGCCTGCGGCTCATATGCTTCAAAGATCACACTCGTTGCAATCACCTGGTTTACGCAATTATGCGGTTGTACGAATGTATGTGGTATATGTTTAAAACTTTTTTTTGAAATACGACAACTTGAAAAAGGTTGCGGATAAATTGAAGGGTTTATTTTTACCTCTAATATATCTCAAAACTGACTGAAGAATTTCTCAAAATATTCCTTACATTTTGCTAGCACTTCTTTATATTATTAAAATGGGTTCTTTATAGATAACCTTTTTTCCTTTAACATAATTCTAAGTTGATGCAATAATATAAAAGATTCCTGGGCATGAGCGGAATCGATTGAAAGTAGCCGTTTACACAACAGAAGGAGCGACAGAGAATGCGCATGCGCGCACTACACTAATGGGTCCATAATACTCCTAGGAGTATCATAACCCAACCTCAAATATTAGACGTGATAAACTTGTATTGCAAATACGCAAAGGTAATGATAGGTATACAATACACTATTATCAAAGAGTAAGGAAATTATGGCCATTGATAATATTTGAAAATTTTTTGTTTACATTGGAACTTTTTCATTGATATAATTCAAAGTCAATGTAAGAATAAAAAGGAATCCTTGATTAACGAATTGCTTGACCTATGATATTAATACATTTTATCGAAGAGTACGGAAATTATGGTTTTGATTGACCAAGGGTAAAGGAACCAATTGTTGAGGAAATAGGCAACCTAAAATTTTGCTATCCTCTTTCTTATAAATTAAAACTCCTACAAATCAAAAAATTATTTGGCTGAAGAGTAAGTTTATCGAAATTTCATTTCTATATGTATTCTCTTTCAGAAATTTAGAATGTTGAACAAAAATGGTGATATAATTTAAATGTGTCAAAAACACAATTTCTCGAGGTGCATTTCCCAATCGCTCGAGTGCTAGACCCATTTGTCGAGTGCATGGCCTAACCCAAAAATTCAAAAACGTATGAAGCTTAAATCTATTTATGATTTTAATATTAGTAATATTTGAAAACAGTAATTAAAAGTGTAAAAATACTATTTGTTAAATACCTGAAAAAAATTTCAATGTGGAGAATAGTGAGATATATAGGTAAAAAATAAGGACTTTTCTGAGGTTTTCTGTTTGAAAAATAAACACAACGTTGTTATTATTATAATTACTGTCATGAACATAACCTGCCTAACCTAATATTTATACATATCGACAAATGTGGCATGAGCGACAAAATCGATATCGCCATTTCTCGAGGTGAGTCATCGAAATATGGGAGTTTGCCAAAAAAGTCCCCAGTTAACCGATAATTTATTTTTAAAAATACTGAATGCAATTTTTTCAAACGATATAATTATTTAAAAAAAATTGATTCATCCTAATGACCATAGTAGCATTCAAATATAAAGAATGAATTAAAAAGTAACTAAATTTGTGCTTTGAAATTTCTGATTCAGCCAACCTAAAATATTAAGCAAATGGCCAATTTCCGTCAATTCCATTATGGACTCATCACAGATATTGAATTCGGAATGCATTTCTCTTCTCAAAATATTATTGGTTTTTTTAGAGCGTGTAGTTTAGAGTACCTCCATTGATATATTATAACTTTAAATTTAATTTTATATATAACTAACTATTTACCTTAAAAATATCTGTCATTAATCGACAATTTGTATTTTTGTATTTTTACTTCCTCTATAAGGAAGCAAATATATTTGCTAGTTAATCATGAGGAGGATGCAAAGTGCTCATCAAATGAGCACCATACAATTGTAAATACAAACTAAGTGGAAATTCCCGAGATTGAATTCACAGCTAGTTAATATTATTAACCACAAACAAAATGTATACCTGAACCAAGAATATTTGTCCTTCAGCTGGCCTTGATCCACTCAATTATTATCTATTTCCATAAATATTTATTGTTTGTCACACTAATGATGGTTAATAAAATAAAACAATTTGGAAATTTAATTTAACTTATGACAAATTATTTGAGTTTGATTGTGATTAAAATTTTACTTTAACAGATGTAATAATGCATAATAATGCGTAATGAGGCATGATACTGGGTAATAATAATAATAATAAGTAATGCTTTTTGTTCTTACTGTAAAACTTTGTTTTTCAATTATTGAAACAATTATCCCCTCAATAACGTCAAAATATGATTATCAAACATCACATGTTTCTTTTTCTTTTTCATGTTTTCTTTTCTTTTCTTTTTTTCTTCGCCAAAGGCCATACCACGCTGAAAAAACGAGTTCTCGTCAGATCACTGAAGTTAAGCAGCGTTGGGCGCGGTAAGTACTTGGATGGGTGACCATTCGAGAATACTGCGTGCTGTTGGCACATCGTGGGTGTGGTGAGCCCACACTTGTAGTAGTTATTCACTACAAGAAACTATCCACCTAGAAACACTACCCGAATCGGGTAGTGTCACGCCTACCCTGAAAGGGAAATGGCTTAATGGTATACTACTACTACTTCTACATGTGACCGATAAACGATTTACAGAAAGAAAAAGGATAATTCATAATTTTTGGGTGATCCCCCAGCACTTTTAGAAAAACTGCTGCACATGGAAAGATTTCTGGGCCACCCAACTACCAAACGTAGAAATGAGACTATCAAATGATTCTGCTTCGAAACACATTATTTTTCGAAATTTCAAAATTTGCTGGTCATAATGGAAAACTGTGTTCTTTAATTATTTAAAAAATCATCCACTCTCTTACTTCTAGGCAAGACTACCAAACATCACAATGCGACCACCAATCGATTTAATGTAGAAAAATAGATGGTTCATCATTTTTGGGTCATCCCCGACCACTTCTGGAAAAACTGCTATACATGTGAAAAGTTTTTGGGCCTCCGAACTACCAAACGTAGAAAGATTTTCTTGGTTTTACAATAAAACTTTATTGTTTAAATATTTCAACAATTGTACACTCTCTAAGGTCGAGACACGACTACCAAACATCACCGTGGGACGAACAAACGATTTAAAAAATAAAAATTGATGAATAATCAATTTTATGTTTTCCTCCACCCCCATTAAAAAAATCTGTAAAAAGAAAAGTTGTTGGGTTACTGGAATACCAAACGTTGAAATGGGGCTACTAAACGATTCTGCTTCCGGCTGCAATTTTATTTTTTGGGTATTGTAATTATTAGGTAGCGGACTAGATAAGGTATGAACTTGGCTACGAATCGTCTACGAAAGTATAACCTGGGATAACCACTGAGAGCATAAATATTTAAAAAACCAAACCAACTTCAAACGATCTAGACATACGCACTGTAAACAGTGTAAAAATTCATTCTTTCCATTTCTAATATTTCTGCTTGCAGTGGCTTTCATTTCGCTGACGATTTGTAGCCAAGTTCAGACCTTATCTAGTCCGCTCCCCAGTAATTATTTTGATTCTGACCTCACCTGTTTGTTCTTCGTTGAAAAAAAATAGAACCTCATACGCGCGATCCGCGCGCGTCCAATTAATTTACATGCAATTATTTTATTTGAAAAAGAAGTTCAATAAAATAACATGAAATTAATTTTTACTTCAATAGCTTTTATTTACACACGGCTTCGCATGGGTACATCTGCGACGTACGACCGGGTTGTGCATTCGCTGCGTTTTAACTATGTAATGTCGAGCAGGAGGTTTGACGCCGAGGATGACGGTATGCATTCGGTGGGTAGGGATGAATGTCTGCCTTCAAACTCAACTGTCGAAAAGCCGGCTGAACTCTGAAGGAGGTTTCCTGCTGTTTTCCTTTCCTCTGGCCAAATGTCCAGGCAAATGCGAATGCTTGTAATGAAGTCATATGCAACTGCGGATTATCTCTGGTTGTGATTAAATTCATTCAGTGATTTTGAGACCACCTTAGTAAAAGAAAAATTTTCACAGGCCCATAAACAGCGAAGTAGAGTCGTCTGGCGGTAAGCAACGACGATAATCCCTCTATCGACCTCTTCTTCACCGGGGTTTTAAAAATGAAAAGGCATAGTACCATAGGTAATAATAATACCGGTTATATATTCGACTGTGAAATATATGGAAAAATGTCTTGCGAAAGAAAAATCATTGCAGAAAATCTTGATAAAGCAAAATACCATTCAATTGAAGAGATGATTAAAGTACTGGAGGAAATTAACAAAAAGAAAAAGACGGTAATTCATGAAAAAGAAAGTTTTCATCATTATAAAATTTGTATGCTTTTTTAATTCTTATCACATATATTATTATTATACCATTAAGCCATTTCCCTTTCAGGGTAGGCGTGACTTTCTCGGTTGGAAAATAGTAGTGTGTAGATGAGTATATAGGTATAAGGTAGATAGGTATACAGGGTGTCCCAGCATTCAAAAAACACCCCCGCATATAGTGCATATATTTTCTAAAAAAATGAATTTGTTTAAAATATTCAAATGGTTTCGATTTTAATATTATAGTTCAGATAGAAAATTTGTATTTATTATTAAATAGGTTATAGCTGGTTGTAATTTTTATGTAAGTTAAAAAATAGACAAACTCTGAATTTGCTTATGAAAATTATTTGAATAATTATTCATTATTGTGAATTTTCAAAGAATTGTAGGAAAAAGTTATTGGAAATACATTCTTTGTTGATTCGATAAACAAGTTGAGCTGATTCTTTGAGAAATAACCAAATTCTTAATTTGCTCATGAAAATTGTTTAAATAATTAATAAGTCTTGGAAATTTGAAAAGCATAATAGAAAAAAGTCATCGGAAAAATATCCTTAGTTAATTCTGTGAACAACTGACCCTGTTCGTTGAAAAAAAGCCAAATTCTGAATTTGTTTATTAAAGTTGTTTAAATAATTAATAATTCTCGTAAATTTACAAAATATAGTGAAGAATCACCGGAAAGACAATCTTAGCTGACTCCGTAAACAAATTGTGTCTGTTCCTTAAAAAAAAACCCCAACTCTGAATGTTCAGATCAGCCCTGAAGAAGTGAACTGCAATGTTCACGACACGTCGGCAAGATTCGTAGTTTTACACACGATTGACAGCCGAAAAAGCTTTAAATTTTGAATTTATTATAATGAATCATGGTGGAAGCATTGAATCTATTATTAAAGAACTCTACGGGAAGAGTTTTCTTACTAAAACTAACACTTTTAGTAAGCACACGTCTTCTTAAGTCAAGCTACTAACATGTTTAGCTTTCTTAAAACCATGTAGGGACAATAACATCCCAAAATTCTTATAGTTGACAAATCATTTGGGAGCATCTAAATCCAAATCAATTGTACATAAAACAAGTTTGCTTCTCTTGAAAGAAAGAATCCAACATACTAAATTTGTCTTGCACACTACCTCCAAAAAACTATTAACACTTCACCTTTTCCTATAAAATACTCTCAGATTTGATATTTTGTCTACATTGGACCGCATATCATTTGTCCAATCCCAACGTTTCAAAGATCTTTCCATTCAAAAAAAAAAAAAATTAAATTTGACACATTACTTCCAGTGAGGCACGCACCATTCACTAACACAGTAAAAGCATCTCTAACCATCCTGTCAGAAATGAAATGAGTTCAGCCTCATCTGAAGGACATAATTTTGCAGTAGGTCGCTCCGAAATCCCGAAAGAAGAAATTATCAGTAATTTGGAATCCACAATTATACCCTTCCACCCGAAAAAGCGAATGCCATACGGCGTAGGACGGTCAACATTTTACGCCAAGCCCAACTTCCATCCTCAAACTTAACAAAACAAGAAAAAAACGCCATTAAAGAACTCAATCAGAATGAAGACGTCATAATATTACCCGCAGACAAAGGCAACACAACAGTAATAATGAATAAAGACTATAACAAAAAAATCATGGACTTTCTAACTGACGATACATATAAAAAACTTAAAAAAGACCCAGCAAAAACGATAGTCAGAAAAACAAAAACCCTTCTTAAAGACTCAAAACTTGACAGCGAAACAATCTCTAAATTAATATCTACTAATCCCATCTCTCCAAAACTTTACGGATTCCCAAAAATCCACGAAAACAACATTCCACTCAGACCGATCGTCAGCGCAATAAACTCACCAACTTACAACCTAGCACGCTTTCTCGCCAAAGAACTGAACCCTTTCACAGGAAACTCAATCACACTCATCCAAGACTCTTTTGACTTTATCAGAAAGATACAACAGATTCACATTCAACCCCAAGACATCCTAGTGAGTTCCGACGTAGTATCTCTCTTTACGAAGGTACCAATCTATGATACAATCGATATTATTAAATCCTTTGCAAACTTCCCCTCCAATTTCACACCTTTGATAGAACACTGTCTCACTAATAGCTACCTTTCTTTCAATAACCAATTCTACGAACAAACCTCAGGGGCAGCAATGGGATCTCCAATCACACCTGTAATAGCCAACATCTTTATGAAAAATCTAGAAACTAAAATCTTTAACAAATCCAAGCTTAAACCGGAATTTTGGTGCCGTTACGTCGACGACACTTCTGTGATCTGGAGTCATGGACTAGATGAACTACACAATTTCTTCGATTTCATCGATCAATTACACCCTCATATCCTGTTCACCATAGAAATTGAACAAAACGAAAAATTGCCTTTCTTGGACGTTTTAGTTCACAAAAGATCTGAGAACACATTAGGACATGAACTTTACAGGAAACTCACTCATACAAACAGATACCTACATGCCTCCTCCCACCAAAAATTGATAAAGCAATAAGAAAATACACTAAAAAAAACAAGTCAACACAACCTACTAAAGAAAGAGAGAGAAAAACGACCTCCATCCTACCCTACATTCAAGGTATCAGAGAACAAATAGGAAGAATTCTCAACAAACACAACATCCAAACCATATTTAAACCACCTGCGAAAATATGACAACTTCTAAGCACCCCTAAAGATAAAAAGGCACCTCTCAGTGATCCGGAAGTATATAAAATCCCTTATTCTTGTGGCAAGGTCTATATTGGAGATGTAAAGAAACAGGAGAGTAAAGTCAGGCTAAAACATTTCACGCAATCGGCACTAGCTGAGCATCATATTGAAACAGGACATAGCATTTTCTTGGACAAAACAACCGTTATCGCAAAAACGTACAATATTTTTCCAAGAAAACATAGAGAAGCAATCGCAATCTTAAAATACCCTAATAACATCAATAGGGACAATGGGTATAATACCAATCCGATTTGGCTTTACGTCCTCCCGGGTTTTAAAAAAAAGACTCGATTGGCCAATCAAGTTCGACCAGTCTCCACCATGGGGCGCTCTGGACAATCACAGACATCGTAGATAATACATATAAGAACAACATAATCTGAAACTCCAGTTTCAGGTCAGCCCAGAAGAAGTTATACGTAATTCTTGGAGAGAAATTTGTGACGTCACATGAGAATATATATTAACCTACAAGTCTTAACGAAGATGGACGATAGCGCCAATTTTGAAGATATTTATATACTTTTATTAAAAACTATTGTTAGTCGATAAAATAAGACTATGGTAGATTTGACTAATCATTTCACCATCCTCTCAGTATAGATTATTATCGAAACCTTTGTATGGATTTTAAAATTAAAACTTTAAAGATTGAGATTACAGATATTAATCATAGAATAAATAAAATTGATAATGAAGTTTATTTTTTGGAAAAAAAGTTAAATCATCTTGTCATAGATGACCAGATTAAATTATTTTTTGAAGGTCAGATAAGGATAATAGATAACCTTGTGAAACATATGATTGAGGGCTCTATCTCCAAGTTTGAATGGTTAAAAGAAACCTATTATAACATTAAATGTACTAAACAAACAAATGAAAAATGGCTTTCAAATTTATCGGATAAAGAAATTCCGAACGGTGTTGGATACTTCTTAAGTTTAGGTTACAAATTTTGTACTAGTAACACAAACAAACGTACAATTATTGAAAATGTTTTAGCAAATGTCGAAGAAAAAATTAATTTTATTCCCAGTTAACATAGAACTTAATTTAGATCCAATATTTCTAATAGACTTTAGTTATATTTAAATAGTAACTATAATAATAATGTTGTGTCAGAAATTGGAATTCTTGGTAGTGAAACAAAACAATTTATGGCAGGAAATCAAAACATCATCATTAGTCGAGCAGATACGGGTAACATAACGGTGGTCATAAACAAGAATAATTATTATCTTGATAAATGCTATACTCTCTTATCAGACCCAGACATTTATATCAAACATAAAAAAGATCCAACTAACAGTATAAAAAATAATCCCAATTTAATTATTGGTAAATTTAAAAAAAAATGGTTATATGAAGAAAGACACAGCTAGATGTCTAAAAAGCTATAATTCAGTTGCTCCAAAATTGTACGGATTGCCTGATAGACCGTCAGCCCATGACATAAATGGTGTAATTATAAGAGCAAGGACAATTTTCACCTGACAGGTTCGACTTACGAGGACGAACGTAAAAATGCGTGCCTTAAAGCAGGCCTGCCCAAGTAGGAGAAAACTGCTCATTTTCCAGATGGGAATTTAACACCACCACCGACCTCTATTCATTCAACTTCACGACAGCGACCACCCCCCAAGCCTCTGGACCTGTGAAGAGGGACGTGGTGGTGGAACTCGAACATGTGGTGAACGAGCAGTTTTCCCCTACTTGGGCAGGCCTGCCTTAAAGGTCTGAGTGGTGGCAGGTGAGCGGTGGCGAGCTGGCAAAGATGCCAATTTTTATGGTTCATTGCTGTGACTCGAGCAAGCTTGAAAATTTGTGTACATGTAGAAGATGACATATAAATAGGACCTGCGAATTTTTAGGCACTTATCTGGGTCGAAAAGTGCTTTCACGCACCTTCAAAGTTGCCGAAAATTCAGGTCAAATTTCCTGATATTGATTTTACAGGAAAAAGTTTCAAACAAAAGTTGTTCTGCTTCGAAAGATTTATATTTTCATTCTTATATCATTTTTTGTTCAAATTGATACATTTTTGTTTCGTATTTTATTCCTCATTAGTACAAAGGACCCCCCGCTGACACGGGCCGACGACAGACGCTGGCGAGCACTCGGCTACGTGAGGGGAAGTTCGGTAGTGGGTGTAAAACAAGCAGGTAGACGGCGATGAAATGGGCATCTCAGACGGTTACACTGCTTGAGAAACCCCATGCTGCGTCCGGAAACTTGACTTTCGTCACGGTAATAAAGATCGAATACATTCCAACATAAAAAGTATAAACTTTAACAACAATAAATAATGTAAATATGAAAGTAAAGCGATTTTCTTATTTAATTTTTTAGAATAATATTCAGCTTTATTACAACCTTCTACGGTAATTAGAAGCTGAGAACGTGACTCTATGAAAAAAGAATTAAAAATGCGCATAACTTGGTCAATATAAATATTTGAATAAAATATTCCTCAGTAATGTTGAAGTACACCTGCAGGGGAGTATTTTTTCTCTCCTGACAATTTTCGAAAAAATGATTTGCTGTACAGAAAAACAGCTTTTGATTGTTCAGATATTTCTTTAATCGATGTTTTCTCTAAATGTATCAATTTTATCAAAAAAAATTATGAGAATGAAAATATGCATCTTCCGAAGCAGACCAACTTTTGTTTGAAACTTTTTCCTGTAAAATGAATATCAAGAAATCTTACCTGAATTTCCGGCAACTTTGAAGGTGCCTGAAAGCACTTTTCGACCCAGATAAGTGCCTGAAAATTCGCAGGTGCTATTTATATGTCATCTTCTACATGTACACAAATGTTCAAGCTTGCTCGAGTCACAGCAATGAACCATACAAATTTGCACCTTTGCCAGCTCGCCACCGCTCACCTGCCTCACTCAGATCTTTAAGACACGCATTTTTACGTTCTTTATCGTAAGTCGAACCTGTCAGGTGAAAATTGTCCTTGCTCCTATAATTACACCATTTGAGCACGTCGGAGCAAAAGAAAGACTCCGCAGAGCCGTGAGGAAAAACGCGACAAGTACCGTTAGAAAGAGAAACTCTTACGCAGAATGCATGAAGAGTAAGACAGCGCAACGATAATTGTCTCGTTTTTCCTCTCGACTCTGCGGAGTCTTCCTTTTGCTCTGAGGTGCTCATTTATGTCATGAGCTTACGGTCTATAAGGTCCATTAAACGGAAAATCCTGTGAGAGCAGTCACTTCTTTTTTTGGATCTCCGTTACTTTTATTATTTTCATAATTCGCTAGTCTACCTATAAAGCAAATAATTCGAAAAAATAACACTTTTGTTAAAAACAGCTGGGATCTTATTGATGAAATCAAAACTTTCAACCTACCAAATAACTTAAAATTGGTTTGGCTGGATGTAAAATCCCTTTTTTAAATATTCCTAAAGATTTGGTTTTGAAGAATATTAAATTAAATTGGTATAAATTGAGAAAAATGACAAAATTACCTGTTGAACAATACTTAGAACTCGTTGAATTTTGTATAGACAATTCTTATTGCAGTTTTCAGAATAATTTTTTAAAATAGAATTTCGGTACGCCTATGGGCTCCCCGTTATCTTGTGCAATTGCAGATCTCGTTATGGAAAAACTGGAACAAGATGTATTAAAGACTCTTTCTTTTGATAATGTTTTCTTCTACAGGTATGTGGATGATGTTTTCACATGCGTGCATGAGGATAATATTTATAAACTATTAGAGGCTTTTAATGTATACCATCCCAGAATCCTATTTACTGTTGAAATTGAAAATCATTCAAAACTTAATTTTTTGGACGTTACCATCATGCGAGAAAACAACAAACTCATTACTAATTCGTATCGTAAGGACAGTAATTCAGGTAGATATATAAATTTTGAATCTAATATTTCGATTAAAGATAAAATCTCGGTAATTTATAGTCTTACTGATAGGGCTATTAAATTATCTGATCCAAAATTCAGAGATGATAATATTTTAAAAGTTATAGAAATTTTAAAACAGAATGATTATCCTATAAAATTTCTAACAAAATATATTAATAAAAGAGTTGAAAAGATCAACAACATTAATGTACAGATTCAGATTAATAACTCACAAGCCTTTGACTACAGCAAAATGGTGATTTTGCAATTTGTTAATGAACTCTCCAGATCATTTACTAATATATTTGAAGAATTTAATATTAAAGTAGCCTTCACATACCAAAAAGATTTGTTCGGATGCTTTTCTAATAATAAAGATGCTACACCTTTCGATGTAAAAACACACGTCATATACCGCATTTCTTGTGAATGTGGTTTAGTTTATATAGGAAAGACAAAAAGGTACATAAAAACTAGGATCAAAGAGCACATAATTTATATAATAATAAATATTATCATATAATAAATTATATAGAATACATTTCCAAACCTACTACTCCGAAAGACTTCCGACCAATTTCTATTTTATGTGCACTCTCCAAACCACTTGAAAAAATTGTTCACTTGAAAATTTCCAGATTTCTTGAATTATCTAAGGTCATTGACCAGACGCAATCAGGTTTTCGTGCAAAACATAGTACTCTTACTGCATCCCTTAAGGTAACGACGGATCTCAAATTAGCAATAAACAACAGGGAGATCCCAATTGTTGTTCTGTTGGATTTTTCGAAGGCATTTGATATGGTTAACCATAAGTTACTCCTACAAAAGTTAAAATCTTTCAACGTATCAAACTCTGTCATCAAATGCTTCAAATCCTATTTTAATAATCGGTCTCACAGAATTATTAATAGTAGTCGTGGGCTTTCTGACTGGGGTGAAGTCAAGTATGGGGTTCCACAGGGCTCCATTCTGGCACCCGTCCTCTTAAATATGCTGATGATTTCAAAATTTATTTATCGGGACTAATTTCTACGCTAAGTGGATTACTTGTTTTAGTCCAGCAGGATATTGATCGTGTGATCCTCTGGGCCTGGAAGGTGATACTCTTAACCCGGGCAAAACTCAGGCAATTGTTGTTCCATCTACTTCATCTCCGTCACTTGAAACTTTGGCATCTTTTCCACCACTTCGTATCGAGAATCTCACTATCCATACAATATTCTACAGCAACTATATAGGAATAAGGACTCTTTACCTGCCTCTACTCGGATCCTTTTGGTTAAGAGTCTTATCCTGCCCCATTTTGACTACGGTTGTTTGGTATACGATGGTTTGTCCGACGATTTAAATTTAAAGCTCGAGCGTGCGTTAAACGCCTGCGTCCGCTTTATTTACAATTTGCCTAAATACGAACACATAACTCCATACAGACATATGTAGGGCTGGCCTGCTTAATTTTGCCAAGAGAAGACAATTCTTTATGGGTAATTTGCTCTATACACTTTTTGAGAACAAAGCTCCGGAGTATCTATTTAACCTGCTTCAATTTGTAGACAGCTTCAAAGAGCATTTATAGTAAGAGGTGCCCGGTTATGGAATAAAGTTCCATACGATATTAGCAATGCACCTTCTCTGTATCATTTTAAGAATCTCTTTTTCAAATATTTGTACAATACTCCTAATCCAACTCTTGAAATTACTCACTGGTAAACTATCATTTTTAGTTCTCGAATATTTCATCTTCGAATCTCTTTCTATATTCATTAACTTTTGCAAATATTTATTTCTTATAAATACAGTTTTTCATTCTTCATTTATACCTTAACATGCACAGAGAGCTACTAATTAATTAATCACTCAATTTTAATTACTACGCAATAATCTTATACCTAATCTGGTACTTACTCTGAGGTCGACTCTGCTTATTTATTTATTTAATTTAGTTTATAGATTAAATTATAAAATTATTCAAGTATACTGTCGATCAGTCCTTGCACAAATTTATAATGAACTTGTACATCCTGTTCCTCAGAGAGCTATTTAGCCCTCTTTTATTTTCAAAAACTAAGATTTTAAGTCATGAAAGCCACTATCAGAGATGAGGTGGGGGATTGCCGATCCCATACATTCAATTCCGCGTAATCCCTCTGTATCGAGTAATTTTCCACAGCGCCCACTTTGCACCTAAGCTTTTCCGAACTAAAATCAAAGCGCCCCCAATGCACCTAGCCAGTTTACGAACTAATATAGACAGACGCTCCTACTTGAGTGGTCAAGCCGGGCGGCATTTTTCCAGTTTGATAATGTCGGTAGAGAAGATCAGAGTGGGTAATTTCGCGTCTATCGTATATTTTAGTTCGAAAACTAGCTAGGTGCATTGGGGGCGCTTTGATTAAAAAATTGTCATAAAAGAATCTGGAAGATTTTAAGGCAATTTTTAGAATTTTGCACAATTAAAAAAAAATCAGGAAAAATTCGAATTCATTTAATACATCGTTTTGAAACTGTTAAAAAATAATTTAAACATTAAGAAGATTTAAAAGTAAATATAGAATTTTGAAGATTTTGAAATAAAATTTTGAAACCTTTTCAAGAATTTTGAAGTGTTTCAAGAAAATAAAATTTTTTTCTTAAGATTCCTGGGAGGAAAGTTTTTAATGCTTTTTTTATTTTGAATATATTGTATAACTATTAGAAAATCTTTTCAAGATTTACAATATTTTTAATCACTTCAACACTTCTAAAATTTCCTAAATATCATTTTCTACAAAAATTAATTTTTAAAAACAAAAAATCCTTGAAAATTTTTATATGAATCTGAAGAATATTCTTTCATTGAAACCTTTCAAAATTCTCAGAAAGTTTGGAAAGTTGTTCGAAGACCTGACTGATTGCATTCTGTGTGAATATGACTTTTAGTGGATGTTTTCAATTTGTTCTTTGCGGAGATTTTTAAACAATTTGAACAAAATATGGATTTTTTAAGATTTCGAAAGAAAATGCTTTTTAGGAATTTTGAAAGATTTGAAGAGAATAAAAAAATTTTCTTAAGTTTCTTAAGAATACTTACAATGATTTTTTTAATTTGAAGAGAATATTTAGAAATATTTCAAGATAATACATTTTCTTAAGGTTCCTGTGAAATTAAAAATAATTTTTTTTTATTAATTTTAAGCGAATATTTAAAAACATTATAAAAACTTTTTAAAAATTGTCAAAAAAGATTCTGCAAGATTTTTAGGCAATTTTTAAAAATTTGCACAATTTAAAAAAAATTTTGGACTCGTTTTAAGAATTTGGAAAGGGTTCAAGAAAATAAATTTTTTTTCTTAAGATTCCGGGGAAAGTTTTAAATGTTTTTTTTTTATTTTGAAAAAGTAATTTTTAAAGATAATTGAAAAATATTTGTAAACATTCTTAAACATTTCAATAAATGATACAACTGAAGAATCCCGAAAAAGAGTCTTATAAATTATTTTTGTAAATCACGGTAAAACATGATAGAAAATAAAAAATGTTTATTGAAAGTTAGTTATTTTTTTTTGTTGTTCAAAATTTAACACATTTTTTTTAAATGATATTTCTGGTAGAAAATAAATGGCCTTGTTTGAAAATTAATCTTTTGTATCGAAAATTCAATTACTTGGTTGAAAATTCATTTTTCGTATTGCAAAATTTAAATATATTTATTGAAATTCGTTGTTTTTTGACAGAAAATTAGTCTCCTGAATTAAAAATGTATCTTTTTGATTGAACATTCAATTATTTTTTGAAAACTCGTTTTTTTTTTTTGGTTGAAAAATTAACTATTCTTACAATTTATTCCGCCTTTTTTCTCGGAATTTATAGAAATCTTCTGAAATGTTTTAAAATCTTTTTAAATTTTCTTTAAAAATCAATTTTTAATAACATAAAATCATTTCCACCGAATCCATTACAAATCAGGCAGGTTCCACACTTCAAGTCGCAGAATCTTTTGGGGACAAAATATATTTTTTATACGAAATTAGGCGATACGTATTTTTGCGATTTGTGAAACAATTTTTTTTACGAATATAGGCGTATTTAAATTTTTTGCTTTGTTTACAAAAAAAACCGCAATTTCAACTTTAAAATTTGAGAAAATTTTCAAAATTTAGAAAATGGCGGCGGTTTTTCTTGAAATATTAAAAGTCGATTTTCTCAAAAAACCGACACTTATATTTTTGCCAATTTTCTGTTGAATTTGTACTATTATAAGAAAATACCTTGTGAGTTATATGCGGGCTAAATAACTTTTGTGGCCAGGAGAATTTTCTTTCGTAAAAACGAATTTTCGTATTTTTGTTACAAACAACAACAGATAGGAGAAAATGATAAGAAAATAGTTTGCACCGTTACAAAAGTTCTACAAAAAGTTCCTTTACTCATTTATGATATCTTCACCCATTTCCGAGATTCCCGCTACTATTTTTTTAATCTCATTCAGTGTTTTTTAAAAACTTGATTTTTTGATTTTACGAGGTAAAAATTGGATATTAGATAAAGTATGAGATTATGATATTGGATTGTTGATGTTAGATAAGGTATATTAGATAAGGTATGATTTAAATAAACTCAGGATAGTTTTTTCTATATATCTGTCCATGATTAAAAAAGGTGAAGAATCGCAATTTCTAAATAAGGAATTTTAATTCTAAGAGTTTATTTCTAAAGAGAAACTTAAAACTGTAAATGATTCTTTAATAATAAAGGCAACAATATTTTGTTCTTAACGTTTTGAACAAATGTTTTAAAATTGAAAAAGGATGAAGGAAAATTCAATTATTTTTTCAACTAATTTAAAATAAAACTAACTGTGTTAGAAAATGCATTTGCTTCCTCATACAGGAAGCATTAGTTATTTTTTTAAATAATAGACAAACCAAAGTCTTCATTTTGATTAATTTAAAAATGTAAATGTACAAAAAATGCAAAACTACAAAATAGTACAAACAAAAATTTTAACACAAAGACAAATCAGACAAATCAAATTCTGTATTCGAAATGATAATTTTTTGAGCTGGAAAAGGGAAGGGAAACCTTCTGTCGCACCCTATCCCGTTTTTAGCTTTATGATTTCTTCACAAAAATTGTCATTTTTGAATCAACACAACTTTTCTATTCTCGCATCAACTTTAAATTATGAGAATGAGAAAATTTTTACTATAATAATCGATTTTAAAAATATATAAAATATCATAACTTCCCTGCTCTTCAATAAAAAGTTATTAATATTGTACGTCAATCGATTCGTCTCGAACTGAGGAAACTTATATATTCTTGGATCAACTTTGAATTATGTTATTGAAAAAAGTTTTACTATAAAAAACCGATTTTCAAAATATATAAATTACCATAAATTCCCTACGCTTTAATAAAATATATTAATATCATATTTCAATCGATTTGTCTCCATCTATGGGAACTTTTATATTCTTGCATCTACTTTGAATTATGTTAATGAAAAAAGTTTTACTATAAAAAACCGTATTTTTAAATATTATGCATTACCGTGGCTTGCTTTCTCTTCAACAAAATGTATTAATATTATATGTCAATCGATTCGTCTCGAATCAACACATCTTTTCTGTTCTTGCATGAACTTTGAAATATGGTGCTGAAAAAAGTTTTACTATGAAAGACCGATTTTCAAAATATATAAATTACCATAACTTCCCTACGGTTTAATAAAATATTTTAATATTATAGGTCAATCGATTTTTCTAGATCCAAGGAATGTTTTATATTCTTGCATAAACTTTGAATTATGTTAATGAAAAAAGTTTTACTATAAAAAAACCGATTTTTCAAATATTATTAATTGCTCAGAAAAAATACAACAAATATTTTTTTAAATCCTTTGGTCAGTTTGAAGATATTAGTCGGGAAAATAAGCCCTCCAAATTTCATCAATTCATCTACGACCGTTTTCAAGTTATCGTGTTTACAAAAAAGCGTGACATCCACACGTCCACACACATCCACACACACACATCCGGACAATTGCTTAGAACATTGTATTAGACATTTTTAAATTGGGGAAGGTTTGATTTAATGAATTTAAAAATTTTGGAAAATGTTACCATTACAAAGCTTCCTCTATGAGGAAGCAAAAATTGTCTTATGCATGTATTTATTATACTCTCTCCCTGTAACGGGTTTGAGAATCTTCAAAACCTTTACAAATCTCTACACATTCCTTAAATTTAAGCGTACGTTAAATTACTATACCCCCTATCCTTCTTTACATTTAACATCCAGGGGAAACGGAAGCCCTACCCTAAAATAACTTTCTCCTTCTGTACCCTAACATCCATCTCTTCTGCATACTGCCACTTTATATGAAAGTTTTTTGCTGACACTCAACACAAGTAAACTCCTCCTCACTTTATACCTTTTGACATGAGCAGAACACAACCCATAACTTTAACCATCTTTCTTCTCATATTTTTACATTATCAGTAACAAAAAAACTCCTATTTTCTTCCTCACTCTTTCTCTTATTTATTTTTGTTAAACTAAAGCGCAAAACACATAATCTCCTCATACCATTACCTCCGAAATACAAATCAGGCGCTTACCTTCTCTCACTTCTTCACTCACATATCCTCCTTATCGCTTCTAAACTGATTTACAAAACGGGCGCTTACCCACTTACATTCCTTCTTTAGCCACCACTTTACGAACCTCCTAATCTGCCACCCTATCACGTTTCATACAACTATACACTTTGCTCTGCTTTTCACTTTTTTTTTCCACTTTCGCCTCTCTATTTCTTCCATCCCTCTTTTTCCTATTTGTGGCCCTCTTCTTTCTCCTCCATATGAATCACTTCCATCTTTCCGTCCTTCTCATTCCACTTCCATAGGGTCGCGCCGATTTTTGCCCTCATGTATCTCAGCTTCACTTCTATTCCCATCCCTGTCATACTCTCCTCTTTCCTTGGCCAATCTTCAATCTCCTCCTCTCTTTCTCAGTCCAGTCTTCGTCTATCCAGATCCCTGTGTTCTTCAGCTTACCTCTTGCTTCCAAAATCTCATTTTTTTCTCTGCTGTTTTCAGCTTCAGCATCAGCCCTCCCTCGATTTTCGAGGACTGCTCCACTTTTGCTACCCGCTGTGTATGGGCCGCTAAGCTCCCCACTACGCTCACCACCTCACAACCCTCTCCACTAAGCCCCAGAACTCTCAAACCCTCCTTCTCAAAATTCTGGTCTCCTACTCCCCTGTCCACTCTTCCTTCGTCAACGCTTTCGGCGGATTCTTCCAGGTGCTCTCCAACTCCTCTTCCTCCGCCTGACTAGTTGCATCCCTCATCTTTCTCTCCATCCTTGTCGGTGACAAATCTCCCTCCTCCTTAGGTTGCACATCCTTCGTCTTCTCCATCCATCCTTCAACTTTGAGATTTAGCTCCTGGATACTCTGTTGCATTTTCTCCATTTCTTCCAGCAGCTTCTGCCTTTCTTTCTTGCTCTGCAGGTTCGCTAGTTCCCTCTCTTTCTCCCACTCCACTTTAACCAACTCCCACCAAGACTCCATTTTCTTCTTCCTCTTCTCTCCTTCTCCACTCATCACGCTACTCTACTTTCTACCGCTAAGACGCTGCTGTCTCTCCACCTCTTTCTCTCTCTTCCCGTCAGCTGAGACTTCTCCCTTCAATCACCACTGTAGTCAAACTACCACCTCGTCCTAGTTGAAGCCCTTGCCACGTGTGTCTCCGGCGCCTCTGTTCCTTGGCCCTTCCGGTTCGTCCCCTAACCTCAAACTCCCACGTTTCGGTTTACACTTTTTCATTTTTCTACTTCCCTTCAGTATCCACTTCCACAGTTTCACTTTCACCCTTTTATAATCACCTCCTCTCCTTTCATTTCACCTCTCAACGCACCTCCTGCCCTCACAATCCTCTTTATGAAGCAAAAAGTTTCTCGGAAATTTTTTTATGATTTTTCAAATTACAACATTTATTTTGAGAGAGTATATTTAACAAATTTCAAAACGATAAAGAAGATTTCCAAAATCATCAAATCAATTTTAAAACTTTAAATGATTTTCGAACATTTATCAAATATTCTTAAATTTTTTCAAACGTCAAAAAGTCTTAAATATATTTTAAACTATTAAAATGTATCTTAAAATTTCGTAAAATCCTTTAAAAAAAAAAAATTTCGAAATTTTCTAGATACTTTTCCGACATATCTTCATAAATAATATAATAATCTTATAAATAATAATCTTCAAAAATCTCTTTGAATTTTCTCGAGAAACCTAGGAAAATTATATTTATATAACTTTAAAGCAAGTGAAAAAAGAAAATGAAAACATAAATAGTTATTTAAAAGTTTTAGTTTGTATTAAAAAATATTTTTTCCTTCAAATTATAATTTGTCTACAAATTTTCTTTATTCTGGACCGAAAAATGTTGTTTGTTTGTAAATTCAAGCATTTTGTTGAAAATTCGCCTCTTTGGTTCGAAAAGTCATCTCTTCTCATAGAAATTTAATCTTTTGTTATTAAAATTGCAAATGTTTGGTTTAAAATTAAAATCTTTCTTGGTTGAGGATTCAAATATTTTGTTCAAAATTAATCTTTTTTATGAATGGAAATCTTTTTGATTTAAAATTAAAAACATTTTTTAGTTTAATTATCAACTATTACATTTTTCGTTGCGAATTCATCTTTTTTTGAAAATTTAATTACTTGGTTAAAGGTTAAAATATTTGGTTAAAAATTCACTTGTTTGGTTGAAGCTTCATCATTTTAGTTGAAATGTCATCTTTTTGGTTGAAAATGT
>CAKNYM010049178.1:123439-144884 GCA_932195095.1 Andricus curvator
CAAAAAATTAATCTTCATGGTTAAAAGTATAACTTTTTGGTTCAGGACTCAACTTTTTTGGTTGAAAATTAAACTGCTTGGCTAAAAGTTAAACTACATTTGTTAAAATTTCATTTTTTTGGTCAAAGATTCATCATTTTAGTTGAAAATTAATCTTTTTTATGTAATTTACTTAAGTTTTTTTCTCGGAAATGGTACAAGATATCCTAAATGAGTAAAGGAACTTTTTGTAGAACTTTTTTCACGGTGCAAACTATTTTGTTAACATTTTTTCGTATCTGATGTTGTTCGCAACAAAAATGCGAAAATTTGATTTTATGAAAAAACAATCGTCTGGCCACAAAAGTTATTTAGCCCGCATGAAACAAACAAGGTATTTTCCTTATCATAGTACAAATTTCACAAAAGATTGGCAAAAAATATAACTGTGGGTTTTTTGAGAAAATCTGAAATACCTCAATTAGGTTAAAAGTTATATAAGTTTGAAGAAAAAATTGCGGTTGTTCTTTAAACAAGGCAAAAAGTTAAAATACGCATAACTTCCTAAAAAATGTTTGTTTGAAAAATCGCAAAAATACTGCCTGATTTGAAATAGATTCGGTGCTTTCACATTTTCATATGAATCTTAAGAATATTCTCTTGAAACCATTCAAAATTCTGAAACATATTCTTAATTTGTTCAAAATCTTTAAAAATCTACATTTTGTTTTATGTTTTCTGAAATCTTTTCAAGTTTAAACTTACGTGTTTTTGAATCTTTCGAACAATTTTAATCTTAAAATCTTTCAAACTTTGGAATGTTCGAAAATATTTTTTAAGTTTATTTTAAATATAATTTATCAATGAAAAATTGCATTTGAAAGTTTCCCGGATATCGTAAATTCTTAAGAAAATTTCATCATTTTCCTCAAAAAAACGTTTGTTGAAATTGGCAAAATTTATTGAAGCACATTTCGGTCGAAAGGCTAATTGTAACTGAGTATGTTATTTATTACTTGTTTGATAAAATACCTGGAAGATCTGGAAAAGTCATGAAATTTTGAAAAAAGTTCTGGAAAAACTGAAAAATCATGGAATTTTATTCAAAGATTAATTTCAAAGTAAAAAAATTTTATTGAAAATTATTTTTTGTTGTTGAGAATTCAACTTTATATTCTTTAGCTGCCGTTACCGGTACCGATCGTGGGAGAACTCTTTTGTGTCAAGTGTTGGTTTTTTTGGCTTTGGTGAAGGGAATAAGCGTGTGTGGATGCAGAAAGGGCAGTGAGTGCGGAGATCAGGTGTAAAGGAAGAAGGGTAAGTGAAGGCAAAGGTGTAAAGGGTGAAAGTATGTGGTGTCAAGTGGAAATTGGAGCGTGCGAAATTTTTGAGGTTAGGAGCAGTAAAAATAGTTGCTAGACAAGGGGGGCAAGAGGTAGGTGAGTAAAGAGCGGGAAACGTCGCGGATCACTGGGTAAGGTTGGATGCCGACGGTACGAAGTCCACAAATGGGCGCCAGAGGGCTACAGTCACTGGACGGTCACATAGAACGACAGGCAGCCGAAATACGAGATGACGATGTTGAGAGCACGGTTAGTGTGGAAAAGGAGGAATATGACAGTAGCGGTGAGGAGACGTTAGAGACGCCGACCAGGGAGGGGACGGCAGAGAGAATGGATTCAGGCACGGGCCATAAACGGGGGAGACCCTCAAACTCACAGCGCCTCAACAAGCTAGGCAGCGTGCTCTCGAATAGGAGTTTGGACGAATGGCGAAAAAATGTGAGCGCGACCAGCAGTGAAGGAGAAGAAAAAAGAAAAAGAGAGGAAGGGGACGATGAATTAGAAAGGGACAAGGAAAACAAGAAAGTTGTGACTAAACGAAAAACACCAGATAGAGATAGGGGGGATGGAGGGATGTTTGAAAAACTGGAAGCTCCAATGAAAGGGTTTAGAGAGGAAACAAGGAAAAGGTTGAATGACATGAATAGGGATATGACTAGGCAGGGGATTGATGTAAGGGGGGAAGTGATAAAAGTAATAGAAAAGTGGTAAGAGCATAGAGAATAGACAGAAAGAGGATGAAGAAGAGAGAAATAGTGAGATAAAGCAGTTGGAAGAACGGATAAGCTACTTAGAAATCAGGAATGAGCATATGAGGAAGGAAACAGAGAGTGCAGAAATAGTACAAGGGAGTGATAACTCGCAAAATGAGAATGAAAGATTGAAGAAAAGATTCAGTGAGATTGAAAGAAGATTGGAAGGGGAAGGAAGGGCGAAGAGAAAAAATAACGTAGCAGTTAAGGGATTGAAAGTGTAGTGTGAAACAGGGGAAGCAGAAATGAAAAATCTTTTGAGAGATATTCGAGTTCAGGTAAGGGTAGAAGGAGATAAGAGAAAAGGATGGTCTCAGGGGTGAGAAAAGAACTGGCAGTAAAAGGGAGAACAGAACAGGATAGGGAGGAAAAGGATGGAACAATGGTAAGAGGGATTATAATTAAAACAGTCAAAATAGTGGTGGTGTAGTAATAAGGAGGTGGATGGATGAAAGGAAGGAAGAATTGGTTTTGATAGGAGGTGACTTGAATGCCTGGACTAGCGAGCAAGGGGAAAGGATTTGGGATGAAGAAAAGCATGCCTATATAAAGAGCTCCAAACATAGGGAGAGAGACCGGGAGAGGAGGAGGTTACTAGACGTAATAGGAGAAACAGGATGTTTTATATGTAATAGAAATATGAAAGGAGATAGGGTCCGAGCATTTCCCGGTGATAGCTACACTGATAGGTGGTGTCCGGTAGCGCGGCAGAGGGAGAAAGGAAAGAGAAGTAGAAAGGAACACGAAAATGGGAGTCTGGGGGGTAGATAAATTAAAAGAGTTTAAACATAAAATGGAAAAGGAGACTGTTAGGTATGAAAAAGAGGAGGGAGTAGACTCGTTAATTGAAATCTTAAAAGGGTCGATTGAGAAGGTAAGGGATGAGATAGGTAGTAAAATGTAGGAAAGGCGAAATGGAGAAGGCGGAGTACAACAGGAGAAAAAGAGAACATGAGATGATGCTGGAAAGGAAAAAGCAAAGGGGAAAGGAGAAATACAAGGAAAAAGTAGAAGAAGCGATCAAAGAAGGCAGGGTCTGGGATGTGATAAATAGGGAAAGAGGAGGAAGGAAGGGCGTGAATGAAGAAATAGAAATGGGTGAGTAGACGGATTATTTTAAGGGTCTCTTAGGGGAAGAACAAAATAGAATGAAAGGGGAAAATGGAAGGATAGTCCAGGGAGAAATAGAGGAAGGGAACGAAATAACAAGATAAGAAGTGGATAAGGCAATAAATAGACTAAAAAGAAATAAGGCTACAAGAGAGGATGGTATGGAGAACGAAGCGATAAAGTATGGAGGAGAAGGGGTTAGGGATGTGGGAGAATCTGCAACAAGGTTTGGAAAGGAGTTCTGGACTTTGGCTAATAGCAAACTATACTCTCTAGCATACGCGGACGACGTAGTTCTTTTAGCAGATTATGAGAAGCAGATGAACCTAATGATGAGAATTTTCGAAGAGTATGTGGGAACAAACGACTTGACGGTGAACGTGGAGAAGACCAAGGTGATGTGCTATAGAAGAAAAAAGACCAAAATAGATTGCGTTTGGAAGATGAACGAACAAACAGTGGAAATGGTGGAGGAGTTCTGTTACCTAGGTTTTTGGTTTGAGGCAGGAGGGGGAAACGAGATGCAATTGAGGAAAAGAATCGAATGTGCGAGTAAAGTAATGGGCCATGTATGGAGTATAGGAAAGAGAAGGTTTAATGACGATTGGAGGATGAGGGTTTGATTTTTTGATGCGTTGGTTTGGGCGGTGTTGTGTTATGGAGTGAAAATCTTGGGATGGAAGAAACAGAGGAAAGTGGAAAGCATGCATGAGAGATTTCTCAGATGGGTCATGGGGGCTAGTTGGAGTTGCCCAGGATACATGTTAAGGGAAGAATTAGGAAGGGAAAAATTGTAACTAGATGGATGAAGAGGAAAATATGTGTTGAGTATGTGGATACGAAATGAAATAATGGGCACATGTACTAGAGAGGTGTACAGGAGAGGAAGATGGACAGTTGAGTGTGGATGAATGTGTAAGATGGATTTTGGATGATAATGGACAGGGAGTGATATGGATGAAGAAAATGGAAGAATTAAGAGAAAGCAAGATAACAGGGAAAAGCCAAACGGTCAATCCTAATAAGGAAAGTAACTAGCAAAAATTTTATATTTTGAAAATCGTTGAAAATGTATTTTATGGTAAGAAGAAACGGAAGCCCTGGAAGATTGCTCATTTGTAGAAGTTTAAGAATTAATAGTATTAATATTATTGTTACTTTAAGTAATGCGAAACATTAGAATATAATCAGTGGTTAAGTTGGATTGAGGATGAAATGTAAACATGTGTACAGGGAGTGGAGGCCCTCAAACCCGTAAGAGGGAGAGAGTAAATATACAACACAACTATATATTCTTCAAATTCGTTGTTTTTTGGTAGAAAATAAATCTTTTTGTTTGAAGTTTCATCTGTTGTGTCAAAAATTCAACTACTATTCAGTAAAAAATGTATTTTTGTGGCTGAAAATTCACCTATATTTTTTCAAATTCATTCTTTCATGAGAAAATTAATCTCCTAGGTTAAAAATTCATCTTTTTGATTGAAAATTCACACATTTTTTTTAAAATTGGTTGCTTTATAATTAAAAATTTAACTATTTTATTTTTTCTTCAAAATAATTTCTCTTTTTTAGTTCTTCTTTATTCATAACGTGTCCCCTAAGGGTTTACATGACTTCCGTTTCTTACAAGGCCATCTACAAACTTTATATTATCTTATTCTTACTATTTACAAATACTTACAACTATTTACAGCAACTCTTATATCTAGCTCCTTACTTCCATATTAATATAGCGCAATTTTACTGTCGAAAGAGTGAGCGAGCGATCGAAAGCGAGAAAGCGAGTGAGTGAGGGCGAGCCCATCCGCATCTTAATCTACTTATACTATTACATAATGTCTATATGTAACTACTTACAGATCTTTACGCTTCTAATCTATGCGACTTCCGTTTCCTTTTTCCTTCACTTGCACTTATCTTCTATCTCATTCTCATTTTGTCATTTTTCCACATCCATTCTTTCTCATTCGCCCATCTAGCCCCCTTGAACTCCTTCATCCACTCCTCATCGATCCATCTTCCCCTAGAATATTGACCACACTCTCTTTCCTTCCTGTATCTTCCATTCCTCTCCTACATCCTTCCCATACATGCTTCCAAGCTCTTTAACAATTGCTTTGCCTCCCCATTCAGTATCTTGTCTTTTGATTTTCTGCCTCTCTCTCCTCCCCATTCCCTTCCTCCTCTATCTCCTGTTCTCGCATTGAAATCCCCCCCCCCCCCCTATTATAAGCCTAATCTCTTCTTTATTTTCTTCCAAAATTTCTTTCATCTCCTCTAATTTCTCCTGCATGCCACCGTTCACATAAACCCCCACTATCTGCCACTTGTCTCCTCCCGTCTTTACCTCTTCTACTATTAATCCTTCTTTTCGTTCTTTCCTCTCTTTCTTATCCTTCCCTGTGATACTTTCGTTCCTTACTCCCATCACCATTTCTCCCATTGCTTTGCCTTTTTTATTCTTCCTCTTTGCATTTTGAACTTTCCATTTGTAACCTCTTGGTAACCTTCCCCTTACTCTTTCCCATCACTTTTTCTCTAGCCACGTCTCCATCATTACTACTACATCACATTGTGCCAAATTTCTCATAAATTCCCTATCCTTTCTCTCCAATCCTGCTACATTCCAGTAACATATCCTCCATTCTTCCCTACCTTCGTTTCTTGTCTCTCGTTGCTTCTTACTATTTCTGATTTTCCTGTCTCCCGTTGCTTTCTCTCCTAGTTTCCCGGCACCTCATTTCTTACTATTTCTTCCCTTTCTTCATCCCAATCCCACCATACTCCTTCTAGCTGTATTCTGCCATACTTAACCCTCGTTCTTTTTCCCGTACTTCTTTCCCCTTCCGCTATTTGCCTTAACTTATACTGCATATTCCTTTCTACCCATCTCAAATCATCCTCTACACTTCGCATTTCCTCTATCTCTACTTTAGCATCTATTTTCTTTTTCTTTCATCTCGTTCTTTCCTTTCTAATTTTCTTTCTATTTCCTTTATCCTTTTCCTCTCATTATTCCCACTCTCCTCTACACCAAACTCCCGTTTTGATTTTTCGATCTTCACTATCCTACCTTCTAATTGTCCTAGCTTTTTATTATGCTCATCCTGTTTTTCTAACCTTCGTTCTAAAATCTGCATCCTTTTTTCTAAATTTTCCCTAACTTCTTCCCATTTTCGCATCTCTTTTCTAAGTTTGGCCATTTCTTTCCTAATTTCTTGTTTTATTTCCTCTCCTCTTTCTTCCTGCCGTTTTTCGTTCATCTGTATTACCTCTATCATCATTTGACGCAATTTTTCTAACTTTAACTTTTCAAATTCTATCTTCCTCTTTCTGCCCTATCCCTCTTCCTATTTATAAACGGTTCGATTGCGCAAAAACTACCCGCCCTCAATCTCTCCCTCTCTACCGTTTTCCTATACTGTCCCTTCTTTTTGTCTCACTTTTCGGCGTGCAGAATACTTCCTCATCTGAATCCATTAAAACGTAACTTGCGTAATGCGTAGCTACTGTCACCACGGTGCTACCTCACCCTGCTACCGTACCTTCTTCCATGTTTCTCTCTCCCTAGCCCTTCCTGTCACCGCTACTCGGCTGCACCTGTCTCCCCACCCTGCTCCTCACGTTAAACAAACTAACCTCTCAGCCTACCCAAAATAGTCTCAATCTCTCAAAATATCACATAACTCTTCACTTCAATTATTTTAAACTTACAAACCCTCACACAAAAAACCCTCTAACACACTCGTCCCATCAACTCGCCTCAAATTCCACTGCAAACTCACTACAATTAGCACCACTCAATTACCGCTACCTAACACTTTCATGCCGGAAACGGAAGCCCGCTCTTTTTTAGTTATAAATTCAACTATTTGGTTGGAAATTTAAATCTATTTTTCTCAAATTTGTTATTTTTTAGTAGAAAATTAATTTTATAGGTTAAAAATTCATCATTTGATTGAAGATTGAAATTCTTTGGAAAATTCGTTGTTTATTGGTTGAAAATTTAACTATTCTTACAAATTATTTCTGATTTTTTTTCTCGAAATTCTTAAAAAGTTTCTAAACTGGCTGTTTGAAATCTTTAAAAATCTACATTTTGTTTTAATTTCTTTTTTAATTTTATGTAGTCAAAAATTATTTTTGAATCTTTGGAATACTTTTAATATCTCTTCAAATTGCTAGGTTTTTCATTAATTTTGTAACTTCAAAGACTATTAATCAATGTCCTAATAATTATTTTAATACATCACAGCGAAAAATGGTGAAAAATTAAAAATTAGTTTAACTATGTATATATATATATATATTTTTTTTTATTTCGTTGTGTTTTGGTAGAAAATAAATGTTCTTGTTTGAAAATCTATTTTGTTAAAAATTTATTTTTCTGGTTGAAAATTTAACTATATATTTTTTCAAATTCGTTGTTTTTTGTTGGAAACATAATCTTCTAGGTTAAAAATTCATTTTTTTAAATTGAAAATTGTAGTATGTTTTGAAAATTCTTTGTTTTTTGATAAGAAATTTACCTATTTTATTTTTTCTTCAAAACTGATCTTTTTTAGTTACAAATTCAACTATTTGGTTGAAAATTTAGATATATTTTTTTCAAATTCGTTGTTTTTGGTTGAAAATGTAACTATTCTATTTGCCTTTTTATTGTTTGGATATTAATCTATATAATTTATTTATTTATTTTTCATTAATTATGATTAATTAGAATTTATTCTTTGAAATTCGTTGTTTTTTGGTAGAAAATTAATTTTCATGGGTAGAAATTCAACTTTTTGATTTAAAATTTGACTACTTTGTGAAAATTCGTTGTGTTTGGTTGGAAATATATAACTATTCTATTTAATTTTGTATTGGTTAGGTAGTTATCTTCTTAGTTGAAAATTTATTTTTTTAATTTAAGGTTTAACTATTTCTTCAAAATTCGTTCCTTTTAAGAAATATTTAATAAATATTCGGAAATCCTTTCAAATTTCAAATATTTTTAATCACTTCAAAAATGTCTAAATATCATTTTAACGGACCCGAATTGCTCTTAAAATTTTGAAAAATCTTTAAAAATTAACAAAAATTCCTCAAGACATTCTGGATTTTTTCTCCGAATTTTTAGAAATCTTTTGAAATGTTTAAAAAACTTTTCAAATTTGCATATGAATCTTAAGAATATTCTTTCATTTTCTTGAAACCTTTCAAAGTTCTTAAAAGGTTTCTAAATTTGTTGCTTGAAATCATTAAAAATCTACATTTTGTTTTGATTTTTTTGAAATCTTTTCCCTTATAAACTTTAAAAGATTTCGCATACATTGTTTTCGAAAACCTGACTGTTCGCATTCTGTTGAATATGACCTTTAGTGACTGTTTTCAGTTTGTTCATTGCTGATATTTCAAAATTTCTTTAATATAATATAGATTTTTCAAGATTTTGAAAAAAGAAAGCTTTTTAAGAATTTTAACAGATTTGAAGAGGATAAAGAAATTTTCTTAAGTTTCCTAAGAAAATGTACCATGATTTTTTCATTTCTTAAAATTAATTTGCAGAGAATATTTGAAAAGATTTGGAAAGATTTCAAGATAATACAAACATTACAAGACATTTGAAAAATATTTAAAAAATTGTCAACACAAATCTGGAAGATTTTAAGGCAATTTTTATAAATTTGCACAATTTAAAAAAAAAATCGGGAAAAATTCGAATTCATTTGAAACATAGTTTTGAATATATTAAAAAATAATTTTAATATTGAGAAGATTTTTATAAAATTAAAAGAAAATGTAGATTTTTCAAGATTTCGAAATAAAACTTTGGAACCTTTTGAAGAATTTTTAAAGTTTTCAAGAAAATAAAACTTTTTTCTTAACACTCCTTGACAACATTGGAAGTCAATTGTGGATTTGTTTTGAAAGCGCGCGAGGAATCTTCGAATCTTGTCACCTCTACTACGCAGAACCGACAGAGAGTTTCCGAGAAATGTAATTCATCAAATAAATGGAATAAAAATAGAACAGCAACTCTTTAAAAACGGCTTTCTTGAAAGGTATGTTTAACTTATATTATTTTCCTAAGATTTTGGAGAAAATTCAAGAAGATTTTTGAAGATTTCACATACGTCGAAAAAAATCTGGAAAATTTTGAAGTATTTTATTTTTATTTTACAGGATTTACAAAATATTAGGAAAAATAATAGTCACTTTAAAAGATATTTAAGACTTCAAGAAGTTTTACAGAAATTTAAAAATATTTCATACATTTTCGGAAACTATTTAAGTTTTAAAATATTTTTAATCTCTTAAAAACTCGAATGTTTGTTAAAATTTGGAAAATTCTTAAAAATTAAAAAAAATGCCTCAAAACCTTTGAGATTTTTTTGACATTTTTAGACATTTTCAGAGAAATCTTAAGAAAATTGTCGTATTCTTTCAAAATTCTTAAGAAGCTTCTAATTTTTTTTTCAAATTACTAACAAATGTAGTTTGATTTAAAAGTGTTTGAAATTTCTCAAATTTTAAATTATTTTAACATCTTTTTAAAACTTTAAAATCTTTCAAATATCTTTTGAAATAATTCATTTTTCCTTCACATTTTTTTGATTGTCTTAAAAGTTTTTAAATTCTGTACTAAATAAATTATTATCGGTACCGGTAACTATTTTTTTACGGGTACCGATAGTTTACAAATATTGTAAGTTTTTGTCAATTATTTCATTTTCTTATCTCTTTAAAAGCGTGAAAAAGTTTACAAATTGTATACTGCGATAGCGAAATGTTAATAACAGCATTATTTCCTAATATTGAAATATAAAATAAATGTAATATTGAGAAATCATATGAAATTAAAATGTTCTTTTTCATCATTAAATAAATCACTTATTTAGAAACTTTGATTTACACAACTAATGGTGCAGTAAATTCGTAATATTTATTAATAGACTTAATAACCAGTCAGTTATAACTTAAACAGGCTTTTTTGAGTGACTGACAAAATTCTTAAAAACTGAAAAAAATTTAGCTACAAGAATAAAAACCGAACACATTTGGACAAGCACAAAAATAGGATTCATTTTGGAAAGAAAGCCCGCTTTAAAAAGTCAGGCTTTAAAAAGTCAAGAATTAAAAATTAGTTGTTCTTTATCAGGAGATTTACAAACATGTCATCTTCTTCTTTTCATATTTTTTTGTTGTTTATGAAATCATTAATATCAGTATATTCTTGAACATATTGAAAAAATATAATTATAATTATAATTTATTGTATAATCATTGAAACATTTTTTGAGTATATTTATAAACAATTTAATACGTCTACTTGCTGGTTATGTAACTGTTTTTATTTTCAAAAATTGTCTATCATCATAATAAAATTTGGCTCTTAATTCTGCACTTTTAATAAAAGACAGCAATAATATAATAAATAAAAATAATGGACTCTGGTGGTAAATAATTGTGCACTTTTCAGTTTGTGCTAATGGTAAATCCTCAAGCAGAAACTTCAAAGGTAAATCATTCCAAGAGGGCGCAGTTATCAGCGCATGTTTTTCACATTTTCTTATATTCTCTTATTCCATTAGATCGACAATCTCCCACCACATCTCTGCCACTATAGAAAAATAAATTTCAAAGAGATTTTTTACATTATCAAGAATACTAATTCTGTGAATAAGAAATTGGATGTAGAATACCTTAGTAAAATCTACCATAGTATTATTTTATCGACTAACAATGGTTTTTAATAAAAGTATATAAATATCTTTAAAATTGGCGCTATCGTCCATTTTCTTTTAGACTTGTAGGTTAATATATATAGTCTCATGTGACGTCACAAGTTTCTCTCTCCAAGTATTACGTATAACATTGCGCGTTGGCCTGCAAAAGAAAATATTTATTACAATGTTAACGCTGGGCCTTGAGAGTTTAAATTTTTATATTATTGTAAATTTTAAAATTTTGAACAACTTTTTATCATAATGAAGTGTGAATTTTATATGATCCTGAAATGTAAACGTCGTATCGGTAAGTTTATAGGTTATGTTCCATATCTGCAAATATGTTATATTCTCTATAAAAATTTGGTTATATAAGAAACGTCGTTCTATGTTCTTCAGATAAATGATGGAGAAGAATAATTGTTTTACCTGAAGAGGCTGCACGTCGTGGAGCGATAGCTTGTTTGAAGTAAACTGAAGGATCAGTAGATCAAAAACTAACATCTTCGTATAAACTTGAAAATTGTTTGAATAATTAGACATCCTTTTAAATGTGCATAAGCAACATAGAATAGAGTCTTCAGAAAGACTTTCCTTAGCCTTATAGAAAAAAAGTGAATGGAAAAATATTCTTGGTTATTTCTATAAAAAATTTAGCCTATTCGTTGAAAATACCCAAAATCTGAATTTGTAAAGCAAACCATATAAAAGAGTATTCGAAAAGACCTTCTCAGTTTACTCCGTAAAAAATTGTGCCTATTCCTTGAAAAATAGCCAAGCTCAGGATATGTTGATAAACATTGTTTAAATAAATAATAATTCTTGTAAATTTGCGAAGCATCATAGAAAAAAATGCTCTAAAAGATATTCTTAGTTACTATTATTTCAATTTTAAACAATTCAAAATATGAATTCATCCTGTGCTCTTTTTTTTTAAACATTAAAATTAGAATTATTCTTGGAATTTAAAGAAGTTTAGAAAATTTCAAAAATGTATTCATCCTTGGCTCATATATCTTCAAAGAAAACGGAGTCTACTAAGCATATCTTCCCGATGACTTTTTTCTATGGTGCTTGGTAATTTCTCAAAAATTATTATTAATTATCCAAACAATTTTCATAATCAAATTCCGAGCTTGTCCATTTTTCAACGAGTAGACTTTTGGCTATTGTTCAGCGAATAGGCTTTTGGCTATTTTTCAACGAATAGGCTCAATTTTTTCACAGAATTAACTAAGAATATGTTTTCGATGACTTTTTTGTATGATGCTTTACAAATTTCCAAGAATTATTAATTACTTAAACAATTTTCGTAAACAAATTAAGAGATTGGCCTTTTTTCAACGAATGGGATCAATTCGTTTAGTGTATCAAGAAAGAATGTAATTTCAATAACTGTTTTCTACTATCCTTTGCAAATATACAATAACTATCAATTATTTGAACCATTTCTGTGAAGATATTCAGAGTTTGGCTATTTTTCAACGAATAGGCACAATTTGTTCACTGAGTCAACTGAGAATGTCTTTCCAATGACTGTTCATTATGTTGCTGTGTAAATTTAAAGGAATTATTAATTATTTAAACAATTTCATAAACGAATTCAGAGTTTGGCTATTTCTGAACAAATAGGCTTTTTTGAGAATTAACCAAAAATATCTTTTTGATTACTTTTCTCTATGAAGCTTTTCAAATTTACAAGAATTTCACAGCCCCACAAAAAAACTAGGCTGTCCGACGGATAAGAGTAGTCAAATCCTATGGATTTTTGTTTGCTGAATTCGAATCCAAGGTCACAATTTCGCCATCACTCTCAGGTTTTTTTCTCCTCAAAAAACATCGTTTTTTGCCTATTTTCGCATTGCAAAATATGTTGAAAAACCCGTGTTTTTTCAATCTCGACCACAAATTCGGATTCAGCGGCGAAAAAGTCATAGAAATGGTCTTTTTTGGTGCGCTGGCCCTAATACTTTGCGGTGGGGAAGGGGCTGCACAGAGAACAATACCGTAAAACCTTGCCGAACATTTAGCGGTTCGAAGTACATAGAAATTGTCTATTTCCCCAACGCCGACAACCAGGACCGAGGCCCAGAAGAGAGGGAGGTGCTCCAAGGGAACCAAACCGGGGGCGGGAGCTAAGCCTATGAAGAGGCACAAGCTAACCCCCTGACGGTGGTGGTGGTGGACACGAGCTACCCAGACTCACTGCGAAGCAGTTTGAGCTCTTCAGGAAGGCCACATGGAGGGTGTTCGAAGGAGTATCCCCAGATCCATGGCCAAAATTCGAGACTTCATTCTGTAGCAGAGGGGTCTTCGTATTTATCGCAGCCAACCCAGCGGCTGAAGCTTAACTACATAGTACAGTAGCCGAGACAACGCCCCGGGGAAGGCGCAAACCTAAAAGCATATGGGGTTGAGTTGCTCCAAAAGATGGCGAGGGCTGCGGCGTGGTTCCCACGTAAGCTGGAATACCCGTTTGTGGTCCTTTGGCGATTAGAGGGATTCAACCTTTCACTAAGGACAGCGTCCTGGCGAACCTTCAGGCACTATCGGCCTCAGGAAGAAGACACAGCGGAAGGTACCAAGCAACTTCTAATTGTACAAATTCCTGAGTCCCAGACGAGGGCTCTTGCGGTCGTCAATAACAGGTCCTTCTACTACCTTGGACAGTTCAACTTTAGCGTTGCTGGCCAGGGATAGGAGGAGCCTATCGGGACACAGAAAAACCGGGAGCAGACCTAAAATAACTGCTTCTGGCCCAACCATGACTTATATTAACTTGCATCACAACAAAGGCGCCTCTGTGGTTCTACAGAGGGGCATGGCTGCGAGGCACATATGTATCTCGCTAATCCAGGAACCTTGGTTAGTTCGATCATCAGGGGATTAGAGGGGGGGGGGGGCTTGTGCCTGTTACAGGGACCCCAAAGCGGTCAACCCAAGGGCCTGCATACTGGCGAAGGGAGTCAACGTTGTCCCGCTGCTGAAGCAGATATGTGCGTGATCTGAGAGAGTGGGTTCGTCTGGGACTCTCCACTTCTTGACATTGTCTTTAAAACTAGTGGTACAAAGAGTGATGTCGATGTCTTCCTCCCTGACCGAGTTACGAAACGGCGGGGTACTCCCCGTGTTAAGAATATCTAAATCACTAGTTATAAGAAAATAAAAACTCTTGAGTTGATGTCCGTGCTGCCCCACAGAGTATGGTGGGAATTAGCATCGCACCCCAGCAGAAGAGGAAGACCACTTACCTTGCAGTAATCCACCAATGTACGTACCTCCACTGGTGGGTTGGTATCGCTGTCATATGGAAAGTAGGCCAATCCCATGACTAGCTTCCATATTCCTTTTAAATCTGTGGCTATCACCATCAGGTCTCTCGAACATAGCTTTAGCAGCGTCACAACGTGGACTCACTTCGCCAGTATGCAGGCCCTTGGTTTGACCGCTTTGGGGTCCCTGTAACAAAAACCAGCCCCCCCCCCCCCCTAATCCCCTCATGGTACGTCGAACTATCCAAAGTTCCTGGATTATCGAGATACCTGTGTGCCTCGCATCCATGCCCCTCTGTAGAACCGCAGAGGCGCCTTTGGTGTGATGCAAGTTAATTTGGGTAATGGCTAGGCCAGGAGCAGTCATTTTAGGTCTGCTCCCGGTTTTCCTGTGTCCCGACAGGCTTCTCCTATCCCTGGATAGCAACCCTAAAGTTGACCTGTCCAAGGTGGTAGAAGGGTCTGTTATTGAGGACCGCAAGAGCCTTCGTCTGGGACTCAGTAATTTGTACAAATAGAAGTTGCTTGGTACCTTCCGCTGTGTCTTCTTCCCGAGGCCGATCGTGCCTGACGATTCGCCAGGACGCTGACCTTAGTGAAAGGTTGAATATCTCTAATCGCCGAAGGACCACAAACGGGTATTCCAGCTTACGTGGGAACGACGCCGTAGCCCTCACCATCTTTTGGAGCTACTCAACCTCACATACTTTTACGTCTGCGCCTTCCCTGGGTCTTGTCTCGGCCATTGTATTATGTAGCCAAGCTTTAGCCGCTGGGTTGGCTGCGAAAAATGCGAAGACCCCTCCCCTACAGAAGGAAGTCTCGAATTTTTGCCATTGATCTGGAGACACTCCTTCGAGCACCCTTTAGGTGGCCTCCCTGAAGAGCTCAAACTGCTCCGCAGGGAGCAGTGAGTCTGGGTAGCTCGCGTTCACCACCACCACCGTCAGGGGGTTAGCTTGTGCCTCTTCATAGACTTAGCCCCCCCCCCACCGGTGAGGTTTTCTCTGAGCCCTTCCCTCTCTTCGGGGCATCGGTGCTGGTTGTCGCCGTCGTGGAAATAGACAATTTTAAGGTACTTCGAACCGTTAAATATTTATTCTCTGTCAGAATTTCCGAACAAGCTTGTATTGTTCGATAACATGCTTTCTATCACCAAAAAATCAACACGAAAACAAGTTTCTTTGGGTTAGGAAGTGAACAAGAGCTAATTTTGGAATTCTGAGTTCGGATTCGGATTGAGCGACACGAAATCTATAGGATGTGACTACTCTGGTTTGGCGAAACATCCAAGTTTTTTCAGTAAGGTTTTAGGGTATTGTTCTCTGTGCAGCCCCTCCCCCACCGCAAAGTATTGGGCCCAGCAGACGAAAAAGAACGATTTCTATGTATTTTTTGCCGCTGAATCCGAATTTCTTGTCGAGATTAAAAAAACAGGGTTTTTTTCACATATTTTTCAATGCAAAAATAGCAAAAAAAAACTATGTTTTTTGAGATTAGAAAAAAAAACGGAGGGAGATGGCGGAATTCTGACCTTGGATTTGGATTTAACGACCCAAAATCCATAGGGTGTGACTACTCTTGTCCGACGGACAACCTACCTTTTTTTGTGGGGCTGTGATGAAATTAAGAGTTTGGCCATTATTTAACGAATGGGCTCAATTTGTTTTCGGAAATAAGAAAGAATGTATTTCTAATAACTCTTTTCTGCGATACTTTGCACATTCACAATAATTATTAATTATTTAAACAATTTTCATAAACATATTCATAGTTTGGCTACTTTTCAACGAATAGGTTGAATTTTTTACATAATTGAGTAAGAATATCTTTTCGGTGACTATTTCCAACAATGCTCTAAAAATTTCCAAGAATTAATTATTATTTAAACAATTTTGATAAACAAATTAAGACGTTGGCTATGTTTTAAAGAATAGGCACAATTTGTTCACGGAATCAATAAAGAATGTTTTTCAAATAACTCTTTCCTATGATACTTTGAAAATATACAATAATTATTAATTATTTAAACAATTTTCATGAACATTAAGAGCTTGGTTCTTTTTCAATGAATAGGCTTAATTTGTTTACGGACTCAACTAAGATTGTGTTTCCGATGATTCCTTACTATGTTTTGGAAATTCACAAGAATTATGAATTATTTAAACAACTTTGATTAACAAATTCAGAATTTGGCTATTTTTCAACGAATGGGGTCAATTGTTGACAGAATTAACTAAGAATATCTTTCCGATAACTTTTTTCTATTATTCTTTTCAAATTTCCAAGACTTATTAATTATTTAAACAATTTTCATGAGCAAATTAAGAGTTTGGTTCTTTTTCAATGAATAGGCTTAATTTGTTCACCGAATCAGCAAAGAATATATTTCCAATAACTTTTTCCTACAATACTTTGAAAATTCACATTAATGACTAATTATTCAAATAATTTTCATATGCAAATTCAGAGTTTGACTATTTTCTAGCTTACATAAAAAATACATGCAACTATAATCTGTTTAATAATAAATACAAATTTTCTATCTGAACTATAATCTTAAAATCGAAACCATTTGAACATTTTAAACATATTCATTTTTTTATAAAATATATGCACTATATGCGGGGGTATTTTTTGAATGCTGGGACACCCTGTATACCTATCTACCTTATATACCTATATACCCATCTACACACTACTATTTTCCAACCGAGAAAGTCACGCCTACCCTGAAAGGGAAATGGCTTAATGGTATAATAATATATTTAATAAGAATTAAAAAAGCATACAAATTTTATAATGATGAAAAGTTTCTTTTTCATGAATTACCGTCTTTTTCTTTTTGTTAATTTCTTCCAGTACTTTAATCATCTCTTCAATTGAATGGTATTTTGCTTTATCAAGATTTTCTGCAATAATTTTTCTTTCGGAAGACATTTTTCCATATATTTTACAATCGAACATATAACCGGTATTATTATTACCTATTGTATTATGCCTTTTCATTTTTATCACCCCAGTGAAACAGAGGTCTATACACGGGTTATCCTCGTTGCTGACGCCAGACGACTCTACACGGAAAAAAGTGCATCGTTAGAAGACCTCTCTAAACCAGTAGTTCTAACTATTTTAAATTGAAACGCAGCTTTTCGTCGGTGAATTTCGTTAAAATTACTATTTCGCATTCAGGATATTTAAACTGACTACTTAAAAGAGTAGGTTGAACAATTTTAAATAGTAGGATGCACTGCACCACTTGGTAACCGTCCACACTCAGGAGAATAAGAGTTACTATTTCGTGTAGTATGCCTTACTTCTGTGAAGAGTAACTTTGCCGATTTCGCATTGTAACGCATATATGTGTATGTATATATGCACTGCACGCATTCTATACACGATTTATAAATAGATTAGCTCGAAACTTTCGACAACAAAAATGATGTAAAATGTCGATCGATTCGAGCAGGAAAAAATTATTTTATGATTGATTACTGCACTTAATTTTCGATTCTTCTTACACAATTGCACGCACAGAGTCTTACACACATGATCGCACGCTCAAACGCTTTGAAAAATCGCCCCCGCTGGGGAATCGAACCCTACCTAACTACCTGAAACCTGTTCTAAAACCTAAATCTAGCGCACGCGTTAGTTAAGTGAGCTACGGAATCGCTTAGATTTTTCTGACAAACTCTCGGTTAAGTGGTTTCTCTGAGAAAAACGTGGCCAGCTAAGAAATGATAATAAATGTTTACTTAACATTTTTTAAATTAATCTCTTACAGCATTTTGTAACGAGCTTGGGAAAAATATTTTGCTTGGAAGTATTAAGTCACACAGTAAATATATTATTAGTAATTTATATGTATTATTATAAAATGATTAAAATAACAATTTTTAAAAAGTAAATATTTTGTATTATTGAAAATTAAGACTTGAAAAAATGTTTTCGAATGAAATTTTTGGAATTTTTAATTTGATTTTATTATCATCTCACTTTATTTAAAATGCAAGATTCATTTACAAAACTGATATATAAATAAAAAATAGTTTAAACATCGTAATAATATATCAAATGCGAGATCGAAATCATTACTTTAAGATGAAACAAACGTTGAATAGTGATTCAAATTTAAATTGTTTGCAAAAATAAAATTTTTCTCATGAGATATGGGGATGCTGAATTAGAATGAAAACTGTTTAATACAAAAAAATTATTCGGTTCCAAAAATAAATATCAAAGATCGCGATATCACAATAGTATGGTAGATTTTATTTTTGTTAAAAATCTGAAGAAAAAAAATGAGAAAACATTTTTTTTTCATTAAATGATAGTAATTTCTACAAATATCAATGTGAAAACGTTAAAAAAATTATTACTACGGTAAAATTAAAAATATCATAAGCGGATAATTCCATAGTAGAAATAATGTAAAAAAAAGTATTCTTTTTTATATAATTCTTCAGAATATTTTGAAATTCTGAAAATTTTGTACAAAACAAAAAAAAACAGTATTGAAGTATAAAGTGGAGTTATTCACTATGTTTATTTATAATTATCATTTCAACTAATATTATGATAAAAGAGAAAACATTATAAAATAGTTTCTATTTTATAAAATATATATTTATATATACAGGGTGTTTTTTTTAACTTGAGACATCGAAATATCTCAAAAAATACGCATCCTATGAAAAAATTTCCGTAATAAAAACTTTTTATTTTCGAGGGGAAAAAGCAACATTGAAAAAAGTAACCCCCCCCCCCCTAGGAGACAGGAATGGGGGTAACTTTGTAATTAAAAAAAAAATTGAATAAAACTTACGTATTTCATAAAGGAGAATCTGAATCTGTGATAAAAAATTGAGGTTCCCATTTGAAATTACAAAGTTACCCCCACTCCTGCCTCCTGGGGGGTGGGGTAAATTTTTTCAAAGTCGCTTTTCCCCCTAGAAAATAAAAAGTTTTCATTACGGATATTTTTTTCATAGGATGCGTATTTTATGAGATATTTCGATGTCTCAAGTTAAAAAAAACACCCTGTATCTATATAAATATTTTTTTTTGTAAAATAGTTGTTTTACTGATAAGCAAGTTATAAGTCGTCCTTGTTTTTTTAATTTCAAACGGACCTCCTAGAAAATTTTGCGGAGGGGGCCTACACGTTTCTAGTTGTGCCACTGAACTCACTTACAATTTCAAATAGTAAGGCTGACAATCTCGCGCAGTGCTTATTGCAATGCGAAAAAGGAGATTGAACTCACTTGCAAAAGTCAAACTCAGAATTCGTTGCTTACTATGAAAATAAGTTATTTATACAGTTTACATGTTCAACTGTACTATTTCAAATAGTTATTGAAGCTACTTGTTTTAGTAATCTTTCTTTTTACAATTTGAAGTAGTAATGCTGACTTTATAAGGTTTTGTATATTTTGAGATCACTATCTCATTCAGTATCAAAAACTATTAGAATTGTGTCTTATACAATGCAAACAAGTAAACTTCAAGTTAACAATACATAAAAGTGAATCTAACTATCTACTTTTTTCCGTGTACTTCACTGTGTATGGGCCTGTGAAAATTTTTCTTTCAGTAAGGTGGTTTCAAAATCACTGTATGCCATTAATCACAACCAGTAATAATCCGCAGCTGCATGCGACTTTATTAGAAGTACTCTCATTTGTCTGGACATTTGGCCAGAGGAGAGGAAAAGAGCAGAAACCCACTTCCCGAGTTCAGCCCAGTATGAAATCATATTTTCAATTTTTAAGATTTTAAAAATAGTTTAAATTTAAAAGAAGTCATAGTCGTCGAAAATGTAACTAAAATAAAAACAAGATGAATTTCTCAATTTGCTTGAAAGTTATCTAAATTTTGAAAAAAAAGAACAAGATGTATTCATTAGAATTTTTTAAAATTAAATAAATGTTTGAAAAAACAAAAATCAGCCCCACCCGAATTGTATACGATCGCAGTAACTTATCCCTATAAATCTTTTCATCGATAATGTAAGGAGATGCGATAAGCATCGTGACTCGATGCACTCACACTCTCGGATCTACGAGGCTAGACGTGCTTAAGCTAAGCCTGTTGCTGACACAACAGATGCACAGTAGAACTGGATATTTCCAGAACTGGGTAACATAATTGGCAAGTAACATAATGGGTAACATATGGCAAGCTAGATAAGACGCCGAGCGAATACGTACCTCCTTTCAAATATAGGAAACTGTCCTCTCTCCAACGTCGAGAGTTGACTACCAAACTCTACGAAACGAACACCAAACAGCTCCACAAAAAAGTGAGAAATTTTGACTTTTGGGACAATGTGAAGTTAGCACCCTGAATTATGTTTTCTTTCAAAAAAGAGGAAGAAATAACGAACAAACGATAAGAGTTGACTACCAAACCTTCTCTAAGGGCGCAGTCCCATGGAGGTAGATTAGTAGGGTAGTGGAACAGTTTTGACCAATGAGGTGACTGCGAGAGCTTGTGAAGGCATCTCATTGGTCAAAACTGTTCCACTATTCTACTAATCTACCTCCATAAGACTGCCCCCTAAAGAACACCAAACTTGTCATGATATACATTTTTTGTATTTGAGGCGGGTGGGAGGTAACTTCACCCGCTGCATTGAACGTTTAAAAATTCACACTGTTTCTTAGAAATGGAAACTTCAGTTCTGATCAAAATATTTTCTTTTGAGCTCGGGTTTCCTATATGTAATCGCTTTTATTTTTTCTAAACTGAGCCGTTGTTTACTCTCGTGCAACTGTTCATGGCTTTTACACGTGATCGCGAGGACGTAAACAATCGATATCTCCTTCCTTATTTCCAAGCGAATACCAGAAACTTTAATACGACATCCAGATTTCCAAGTGTATTCTTTTTTAGAGAATATGTGACCGTCCGCGAAGAAAGGGACCTAATGCGTCAAAGCTGAATTTTACAGGACGGGCGATCGTAGCAGAGCCCGCAAGCTAGCATTTGAGTAGTGGGGATGCGTCTACGAAAAGCACCCCCTCCACTGACCACTACACTTTTAGGTACGAGCCAGTGGAGCTCACGGACACATCGCGTACAGCTGAATTGGTAAGTGGTGGGGGCTGGCTTTCGTAGGCCTCTCGTTCGGTCTCCGCGTACGCTTATCATGCCTATGTTTGTAGCTTAATAACAAGAAAAGTAATTAACTTGAAAAATTTCTGATGATTGGAAATGAAAGAGTAACTCAGAAACTATCGATTGTCGTAAGAAAATGAAAAACGATTTTTTCC
>CAKNYM010049178.1:149884-163584 GCA_932195095.1 Andricus curvator
CGCGGAACGTTCCAGGAACGTTCCCGGAACGTTCCGTGCTATTAGGGTTCACGTTGCCGAAATTGATTGCTACACAGATAGCTGTGATAAAAACTAATTTTTTAAAATTGTTTATCAAGATTTTATATTTTTTTAACTGATCACTTTTGAATAAAGTGAGAGTTTTGTGATAAAGAGATGTATTGTTATGCATAACCCTACTAGATTTGGCCAATTTCTTGCTTCTGAAGCGCCTTCTAATAGATCTAATGCGTTAAACGAAAATGGTCTTTTTAATTATATTTAGGTTACGTTTGACAGATCAGATCGGCTTTGAAAGGGATTGGAATCTGAATATTTTTGCTGCCTAATCGGGGATTCAAGAAAGAACGACAGAAACGGCATTCATAGGTATTGCAATTTTCAATACCTTTGAATGCAAACCTTCTTACCGGGAGGCCATCGCGTATCTGATAACGGTTTCAAACTAATATTAGGAAGAAAGAATTTTAAAATGTCCCACCTTTTCGTTGATCCCGAAAAAATACATACAATTCTTGTACAATATTGAAAAAATCAACGGTTTGAAAAGTTACTTTAGCCACGTGATTAACAACAAGATTTAGAGTGTGTGGGTTACAAGGAACAAAAAATGCTCTCGGGTTTAAGTTTGAAATTCTTTTCTGAACCCCTTTGTTTTTACCACGCATATTATCACCATTGTCATAACTTTGTCCCCGAATATCCTCTACGTTCAATTCAAGATCTTTCACTTTTATGAGCACAAATTCTGTTAAACCTTTACCCGCAGTGTCACGAATTTGAGAGAAGCCAGTGAAATCTTCACGAATATCAAAATTTCGTTCCTCCGAATTTATGTCCACAAAGCGAATAATAAAAGTAACTTGTTCCTTGTGACTTGCATCTGATGTAAGATCAATGATTATACTATAATACTTAGCTTTTCTAATTTTGGTCAAAATTACTTTTGTTATACGGTCTTGCACTGTCCTTACAGGATGACGAATACCTGTATACTGAAAACTAACTTGCTTCAGTTTCATTTCAGATTGTCTGACAAACCTAATCATAACTGCTTCAAGTATGATTTGGAATTAGATAGGGGCAGATAAGCATTAAGCACCTTCTTGTTTTCCTCACGCTGGAAAGCTGTATAGAAAATTGATAGCAGGGCAATAAAGTCTTCAAATTTACGCCTACTCTACCTTCACTTGGTCCAAATTGCTATTTAAGTGAGAGAATGAATCAGCCAAACGCATCTAAGCATGCAACTGTCAGATTTTCTAAATAAGGCAATAAATAAATCTAGCGCCGGTCAGGGCGGCCGCCCCCTAACAAGACCTTTACCTGGCCGCTCGTGTGCGACGCACACATTGTATCCTGTGTAGGAACGGCCCTGCCTCTACATGTCTGACACGTTCTACCCATTGTAGAACATGCCCTTTCTGAATCTCACTATTGTTCTTTTGCTTGATTTTTAAGGTGTTTTTTTTTGTTATTGTGCAAAATAAATCTCAACATGACAGTCAAATTTTGAGATACAAAATTTATTTTGAATTTGGCGTATTTGCGAAACCCTCATTTTTCTATAACATTCGGAACAACAACTCTCAGTCCGAGAGTAGGGGTAACAACCCAGAATACAAATAAAATTCAGGAAAGACGAGTCTCTCTCCCTTCCTTCAGTTTAAGGGAAGCCTTCCCCCACGGGCAGCTAAAATACCAGATTTTTCTAAGTCTCATTTTTTGTCGGAAGTTTAGGCAGCTTTTTTCCGGGGATTATAGTTGGAAAATAAAAGTGTCGCCCCTTGAGCTGAGAAACTGCGTGGGCCAGCAGTTCTAGGAATGTCGGATATACTTATCGGTATATCATTGTTGATGGTATTTATTGATTTCAAATCGACCGCGGTTTTCGGCACACGCGCAGTTGAAAAAGTTACTAAGCGCAAGCGCATCAATACAAGAACGGGGAAGCCAATTAACGTCGCTTTATAAAAAGAACCTGCCTACTCGCGGTAGAGGTGGGGGCCCTTCCAGCCCTTGAATAACCGAACGTGTTCGTTTCAAGGTCAGTAGAATAAAAGGAAGTTTTACTGTATTTTAAATAACACAATTTCACGCACAGTCCTTTACATACATATACACAGAAAAAAAGTGTTAATTTTATGCTGGTCTTCTTTTTATTTTTGCTTTAAATTAAGCCAATGACTAAAATCAATCACGAAAATAGTATTAAAAGATGTCTTCATATGTCTTTCACTAAAAACAATCCTTTAATATGGTTACTTCCAAGTGCTTTGTGCTTAAAACTAGCGCTACATGTCTCACGGCATGACGGACGATCTTGTTGGCTTGACGTAAGAAGTTAGCAATGCTTGCTTCAAGTTCTGAAGGTCTAGATTCAAGCTCTCTTTTGACTAGCTTTTGACTACTATTCAGTCAACGCAAGACATATGTTATTCAGCCAATACGTTTCAAACTTTCAAGTTTATTTAGTTGTTAGTTTACTTTAGGTTATAGCAGAAATCGAATCTGGTATACGTGTTCATGTTCAGATTAATCTCCAAGATACATAGTGTTTGTACATAGCTATGTATATTTTAAAATAAACTTTAAAAAAAAATCAAAAAAATCTGACCCTCTTTATTTTAATCATAATAATCTAGACTTAACTTAGGTTACATTAGGGGACTGCTTTTAAATTTAAATAGTAGCTTAATTTAAGCCCTTATTCTGGCTATCGGCTAAGTTCTAGTCCATATAGTAGAAGCATCATTCAAGCGCAGATTCTGACTAGCGGCTAACTTCTAGTCCGTGTAGTAGCTTCATTGAAGCGCACATGTAGGCTTAAGACTAATTTTCATTTTATAATTAGGCTAACTTCTAGTTCTATATGCGGCGAGTTTTAAGGCTTTATTCCTGGGCTAGTTTTTAACGGCACTGATCTTCTTTATATTACACCTTGAAAGAAGCCCACTTTTGGGCTTGATTTACGACTTTTTTTTCTGTGTATAATCGCACGCTTAAACCCGTCGAAAAATCGCACTCGCTGGGGATTCGAACTCTATCTAAACTACCTAACCCGTATGTACCTAGCCGACGCCTTAGACAATTGCGCTATAGAAATAAATAAAATAAAATATTTTCTTCTCTGTTTAACCGACTTTGAGTGATAGTTGGACCTGTTTTCGGCGTATTCTTATGCAGATCAAGTAACTTACTGCCAGAGAGGAATAGAGAGTAAAAACCCTTTAGAAATGTCAGCTAGCAGTAAAGTGGCGCCCCTATCTCCCACTATGTGCAAAGTTCTGCTACACCGATATGGGATGAATGAGAATGGACTCTGAACAAGTGTGCGTCGCATGGGCCAATGTAGGTATACTGCATGCAAATACGCTGACTTCGGCTAGCGAGAGCGGATACCCGAGCATAACTGTTTGATCGCAAAGTATGCAATTTTTGACGCAGATACAGTCATTGCTCGGTATGCAAAAAGCTCATTTTTGCCAAAAATGTCGGTTATCTAGCTTTGTACTGCAACTCTTTATTTAAAAAACGTATAAACTATATCTTACAAAAAAAAACATATTGTCATATTTGAATTTTGTGTTCTGTTTTTCATAAACCCCCAATGTTTTTTTTAATCTCTATAACTTTTGACTTAATTGAGATATTCATCGTTTTATTTTCATTTTAATAGCGCTCATTATCTTCTTTTGTAATCCACGAAAAATATAAAAAAGGTGTAGTCGAGAATGGCGCCAACTCGTGAACTGATGGCGGTAATGCAGCGCTACTGCGCTTGCCCTGATATTGGTGGTAGCTTTCTGGTACTGAGTCGGAGAAGGCTCATAGACTCAAATTTATTGGCTAACAACAGCGTCTTCAAGCCCGTCATATATTTGACATTGCACGACGCATCTTATTTTGACTCTAATCTTAAATGTACATAGTAATATATTTTGAATAGGATTTACTAAATAAGGGGTCTTTTACAAAAGGTCCTGTACTGAAATGAATCAAACTATGATCTATATCACATTTAATTTTATTAGTCTATTAAACACTCATTTATAGATATAGGAATAATGTGATCTAGTAATCACTACTAAACAGTTTAGAAAGGGTACCTATACTCGAGTAATAGTCACTAGTACCATAATAATCTATAATGTAATACAGCACTCTTCATAACAATTATTTCTCCATTTTTCTCCTTGTAATGTAAGTTCCGACATATTTCCAGTGATAGGGACGAATAAGATTCCATCAAGCAAACAATTCGATTTTGTTTCCGATGTCCGCTTGGAAGCCGGATAGAGACAGATAGAAAACTGTTTTGAGACCTAAACAAAAACAGTCTTATAATGTAAGTTCCGAAAATGTTCCGGATAGGGTCACATAAGATTCCGTCAGGAAAATAATTCAATTTTCTATTTCCGATGTTCGCTTCAAAGCCGGATGGATCCACATAGAAAACCGTTTTCGTGTTTAGACAGAAAGAGACTTTTGTAATGTAAGTTTTGAAGAAGTTCCAGACAGGGCCGCATAAGAATCCGTCCGCCAAATAATTAAGTTTTCTGTTTCCGATGTTTTTTCAAAGCCGGATAGAACCAGATAGAAAACCATTTATGGAATTAGTTGAGAAGTCTTCTATTTTAAGTTCCGCCAAAGTTCCAGATAGGACCGCATAAGATTCCGCTGGCCAAATAATTCAATTTTTTGTTTCCAAAGTTCGCTTCAAAGCCGGATAGATCCAGATAGAAACCTGTTTTTAGACTTCAACGAAAACAGTCTTCTAATTTAAGTTCCGACATAGTTCCAGATAGGGCCGCATAAGATTTTCTCGGGCATATAATTCAGTTTTCTGTTTCCGATGTTCGCTTCAAAGCCGAATAGTTCCAGATAGAATAAGGTTGTCGAACTTAGATGAAAAGAGTCTTCTAACTTAAATTCCGACAAAGTTCCGGATAGGGCCAGATAAGATCAGATTGTACGAACCGAAAGAGATCCAGATATAGGGTCCTTTGTTGGAAAATGGCAAAAAAATTTCAAATAAAAAATGTCTTGATTCTGCAATTCGCGATTTAAAAGTAATGCATTCGAAATCTACGTATTTTTCCGATTCCAACGACATGTAATTTGTCTTATAAAGGTTGAAAATTTGAGAAGTATTTAGTATTAAATTGAATATTGAGCTAAAGTTTTTTTATATTAAACTTCTTCAAATTTTCAACTTTCTTAGACAACTAATATATCATTGGAATCGGACAAATTCGTAGATGCTGATTATGCTATTTTCAAATCGCTAGTCGAAAAATTAAAAGTTTTTAAGTTTCCTTACTTTGACCTGCCTGTGGACAAAAGACCCCTGCTGGAGTAAGCTCACCCACACTTAAGTCCGTGCATAGAATGAAAAGTAGCAGAAAAAATTAAGCCGGGACGGGCTCGGACGGGCCTCACCATACCTGAAAAGTGAGCAAAAAGTTTGCTGGCCACTGGCATAGATTCATTTTGCACTATAGGAATATATTATTGGATGTATTATTGGATGCCATGGGCGCTTAGATTAGTTATTTGTGATTGCATCATTCGCCTTAGGCTTATGCTGCAATATTCACACTCGCACACAATCATCTATGCGCACGTGTATTACACGCTATTTTTTGCAAAGCCCGTCCGAAAAATTTGTTAGGAGTAGGTAACCAAAAGCACTAATTTTATATTGCATAGAGTGGCGTAAAGAATTTTGTTTGAAAAAAAAGTTAAAAAAAATTTTTTTTTCTCCAAATGTTTGAAAAAAAAATATTCTGAAAAAACAATTGTATGCAAAAAAATTGTTTAAACAAAATGTTGGCGTTTATGCTCTTTTGCCCGGGGGGGGGGGGGGCCCTATGAAACCCTAAAAACAAAACTTCAATCATTAAAACATTTGTTCAAGTTTAATCTAAATTTATTTCAAGAAGATACCAACACCAGTGTTTAAAGTTACCTATGCCAGTTTCTAAAGTACCTCATCTCGAAAGTGCGCATTCGCAGGTTTTTCACCAGTGCCTAAAGTAAGCCATGATCAAACTCCGCATGCGCGAAAATTGTTCGCACACAGTCTGGTCAAATAAGGTGCTTTCGGCACAATTTAGAAGCATGAAAACGTCAACTCTTGAGGTGGGTGTTGCAAAAATTATATTATGTATGTTACACATATATTCTAATAGATTTCGTTATGCCGAATCCAAATATGGGCTTCAAATCGGCCTAGGACTTCCTGTTTGTAAAAAAATGCAATTAAATGATCTATTTTAAGCATTTATGGCATGAATGATTTGCACTTATGTAAATTTGACTATTTGTCGTATTAAAGGTGTTTTGGGGTCGTCGAATTAGAATACAAAATTAAAATGTCAAAATGCAAAATGGCGGATCCAATACGGCGAACCAAAGTTGTAAGACCGAGCAGATATGACTGAATATTACTGAACGCGGGGTTTACGGGTCGCGAATTTCGAATGTAAAGTCAAAATGTCAACATTCAAAATGGCAGATCCAATATGGCGGACCAAAATTGTGAGACCAAGCCGATATGACTGCAGATTACTTCAGGGGGCGTTTTCGGGTCGCTGATTTTGAATCTAAAGTCAAAATTTGAAAATGCAAAATGAAGGATCCAATATGGCGTAACGCCATTGTGAGAATATAACCGATTTTATTAAAAATCGTCACTTGGGTTTTTTTTATGTCGTCGATTTCAAATCTATAGTGAAAATTCAAAAGTTTTATGATTTGAATTTTCATTTTAATTGTAAATGGCAGATGCAATATTGCATTAGACATTCAACATTGTTGAATTTTCACTATAGATTTGAAATCGAAGACATAAAAAAACTGCAAGTAACGATTTTTAATAAAATCGTTTATATTCTCACAATGCTACTCGGTAGGTTCCTGTCACCACTACGTAGCGCATCCTCAGGTTGCGGATAGAGGAACGGCCCGTAAGGCTGAACAGCCCCTAAAGTTAACTGCGAATACAAGAATAAGCAGTCGCGGACAGCCGATAGGAACCAGTCGTGGGTGTGGTGAGCCCACACTGGTAGAAAAAAGGTACACGATAACCATGGCTTGGGAGGACTTACCCATTCGCGTTCATACGCAATGTGTGGGTTCTGGCAAGCCGAGGTGCAGCGTGTATCCACCTAGAAACACTACCCGAACGAAAACTAACAATCTTGTAAGGGAGAAATCCTGCTGCCCCATGGACACTGCAGCGATGAGACTGCCCGCAAGGGATGTGTGAAATGATTCGCCTGTATAGGGCCAAAGAGGTATTGATGCCAGTAGGCGCGCTGCCTTGCAGGGGGACGTTAGGATACGAGGATGAAACTGTAATGTGTCTGCCGACAAGTTGACACGGTTCTTGTCAAAGTCGGAAAGCTTCCATACAAAGACCCAGAGAGGTATGGGGGTTATCACTTCTGGGACGGTGGACTCACCTACGATCGGAATAGGATCCTAACGTGCGGATTTCCACGAAATTATCATGGCTAACTTTCCACAACAAAAAACTACAGTAAAATATCGAAGGGCGGGAACTCTGAACGCGCGTAGTCTAAATACTGGCGGATTTAGCGAACTCATTGAGATAGCAAAGACATACGATACTGACTTAATAGCACTTCAAGAAACCTGCTGGTCGGGCGTTTACGCGTCAATCTCTAAGGATAACTATACTTTTCACTATGGGGGAGCTAAGGGGCGCACACTGGGGACCGGTTTTCTAATTAATAAACGAATTTCGCAAGCGGTTATCGACATGCAATTAATTAAAGATCGCTTATCATGCATAGTACTAAAGGGTAATTTCAGCTAACAGGTGTTAATCAACGTGCACTGCCCCACCGAGGACAAAGACGAAGACACTAAAGATCTTTTTTACGAAACAATCGAACAGGTTTTTGAAAAGTTCTCAACGTATGACGCAAAAATAGTATTGGGAGATTTCAACGCGAAAATTGGAAAAGAACCGATGTATAGGCCTACAATAGGGTCGGAAAGTTTGCATGACGTCAGTAATGATAATGGGACTAGAGTAATAAACTATGCAGCTTCAAAGAACCTCGTTGTCAAAAGCACATATTTCAAGCATAAAAATATACATAAGGCCACCTGGACATCACCAGATGGAATCACTCATAATCAGATTGATCACGTTCTAATTGACAGAAGACGTCATACAAATATTCTCGATATAAGGTCGTACAGGGGAGCGGATTTAAATTCAGAACACTTTCTCGTAATAGTAAGACTAAGATCTAGGCTAGCGTTAAGTAAGAAAACAAGCCGCACAGAGCCAACAGTTCGTTTCAATATAGATAAGTTTAAAACACCAACAGAAACATTAAATTATCAAGTTGAGATTTATAATAGTTTCGACGCTCTCCAAGAACAGAGAGACGATAACGATAATTACGAGGAAGACTCGGAAACCCTGTGGAGCAATATGAAAAAGGCGATAAAGACAGCCGCGAAACTTACTATAGGTTTAAAGAAAGTAACCAAAAGCAAACCATGGTTTGACGAAGAGTGCAAACTTTGGTTTGAAAAACGTCGGAAGGCCAAGCTAATTAGTTTACAAAATAAGTGCGATCAAACACATAAGAAGTATCTCGAGATTAGTAAAAGTACAAATAGGCTTCATAGATCCAAGAAAAGGGAGATATACAGGGGAATCAATTTTATAAGGAAAGGCTTCCAAAGTAGAGCGGAAGTAATGAGGGACGAAAATGGCAATCTAGTAGCCGATGCGACAGAGAGACTGAATTTATGGAAAAACTATTTCGATAAGCTATTAAATGTACGCGAAGCCCCCATTGAAGGTAATCTCGGTGAAATCTAAACTTTCGATCTACTAAATGATGATACTACTGATGTAGAAATAGAAATGGCCATAAAGAAGTTAAAAAATAACAAAGCCGCGGGCATCGACGACCTACCGTCAGAACTGATAAAAAATGGAGGCCCTTGCCTCACAAGGCAAATTTGTAAATTAATACGCGCAGTTTGGAAAACAGAACGCATGCCTGAGGAATGGAATACCTCTATTATTATTCCCATCTTTAAAAAAGGTGATAAAACGAACTGTAACAATTATCGGGGAATTTCACTTGTGCCTTCGTGCTATAAGATCCTGTCCAATGTAGTCTTAAGTAGACTAACTCCTTTTGCCGAGGAAATCATCGGGGATTACCAGTGTGGATTCCGCCGAAACCGATCTACAAGCGATCAAATGTTTACAATTAGACAACTGTTAGAAAAGAAATGGGAATTTAATGAAGTAGTACATCAGCTATTTATCGATTGCAAAAAAGCTTACGAATCTATTATACGCGCACGAATGTACTGAATCCTAGAGTTCTTGGGTGTACCAAGAAAATTAGTTAGACTTATCGAAATTTGCTTAAGCGGCAGTAGGGGTAGAATACGTGTAAACGGAAGTTTATCTGAAGAGCTTTCGATCCGTTATGGCCTGAAATAGGGCGATGCACTTTCGTGCGCCCTTTTCAACTTAGTTTTAGAATACGTGGTCAGACAAGTACAAGCGAATCCGACCGGTGCTATCCTCAATGGGATAATACAAATTCTTGGGTATGCGGATGATCTCGACTTACTAGGGGATGATAAAGAAACCGCAGCTAAACATTCAGAAATCTTGATCACAAAATCCAAAGATATTGGTTTGGAAGTTAGCGACTCGAAGACAAAATATATGACCGTCCTCAAATCCAAACAAAGTAATGTAGGCGGGGATCTAATGGCCGGAAATATGAAATTCGAAAGGGTTAACGTGTTTAAATACCTCGGTTTTATTATAACTAGCGAAAATAACATTAAAATGGCAATCAACGCGCGGCTGCACACTGGCAATGGGTGCTATTATGCAGCAAACACGCTACTAAAATCGCGATTGCTGTCTAGAAAAATCAAATTAAGAATTTACAAAACGATAATAATGCCGGTCGTCATATGTGCGGGTGTGAAACGTGGGCGCTGACGAAGGGAGAGGAGAATAGGTTTAGAGTGTTCAAAAATAGAGTACTTAGAAAAATCTATGGTTCAAAGAGAGACCAAGAGACTGGTGAATGGAGAAAACTGCATAATAATGAGCTGCATGCTCTTTACGGGTCACCAAATATTAATAGAGTTATGAAAGCGTGTAAATTAAGATGGGTGGGGCATGTAGCAAGAATGGGCAATGAAAGAACAGTGACGCAAGTTTTAAGAGGGAAACCGACTGGTAAGAGACCTCTAGGCAGACCGAGAAACAGCTCGGTATTACAATTTTGGTCCGCCATATTGGATCCGTCATTTTGAATTTTGACATTTTTATTTTGTATTATAATTCGACGACCCCAAAACCCATTCAATGCAAGTAGTCAAATTTACATTAGTGCAAATCATTCATGCCATAAGGGCTTAAAATAGATAATTCAATTGCATCTTTTTTACAAACAGGAAGTGCTAGACTGATTTAAAGTCCATATTTGGATTCAGCATAACGGAATCCATTAGAATATATGTGTACCATACATAATATAATATCTGAGCGCCCTGGTATCCAATAATACAACGTTTTGTCAAAAAATGTCAAATTTAACCTAGATTTTCAAGGTAAAAAATATATATTTTCAGCTTCTCCGTATTTTTTCTCTATTTTGTAGTTATTCATCTGTAAATCTAAAAAAAATTCATCCCTCTCAAAAGTTCTACGATTTTGTCACGAACTTTTTCACTTTAGCCCACTGTGCGGCGGGTGGGTGAATGGTCCCCCTCTGCCTCATCCTCAGTTTTACCAGTTGGAAAAGGGATAATGGTTGAAATATTCTCGAAAATATTTTGGTTTGAAAATTCTCAGAAATTCTCAAAAGAAAAAAGAAAGAAAGAAAGAAAGCAAACGCAGAAAAAATTGGTAATTTCCTGATAGTGAGGCAGAAACTGTGCTACACTACTTTTTTTGACACTCTTGAGTGAGACGAGTATAACTGAAGCAGCACAACTAGCACCATCTGGCGGGGTGATTGGTTATGCCCTCCTAAATTGGTACCAATTATCCTGTCTGATGGCGCTAGTTGTACTCTTTCAGTAACAGCAGTTTCAGTTCAGCACACTTTTTAAAAAGACGCACTTTGTCTACGGTTTGCTTGCTGAGCTAACGGTAGCTGAGCTCTCGGATTCAATAACTCGTAGGTCACTCGAAACGAGCAATCAATGGAAATTTTTTAATTCGCAAATTTTCTTTTTTTTTTTCTTTATATAGACTTATATGACTCAGTAAGACGAAACTTTTTTATATTTACATTTTACTGTGTCCGAAGATTAGTTCTAATAATAAAAATTACCCTGAAATTTTTTCCCCGAAAATCAATAAGTCATTACAACATAAATCGTCATAACTTTGCCAAATATTATTGAAACTGTTTGAAATTTGGTACGCATACAAAGTATACCCTTGGTATGGCTGAAAGGCAATACAAAAGTTGGGAATGACCTTTTGTTTAATAATATTCAATTGCAAATTAAGGCCTGTCGTTGAGAGAAGATTCATAGAAAGTTTTGGAGAAATTCACTGAAAATTGCCGGAAATATTTACTTTGTAACATACTACACGGAAAATAATGTTGGGCGACCGCTGTACTTATACATACCGCTGCTGAGCTAAACACACGATCGCCAACGCGCCCAATGTTCCAGACAGAAGGGCGAATGACGCGCCAAACTTTTGGGTCAACAACAGACCCAGAACTCAGTGAGATGGTGCGTTATTTTCTGGAGACGATAACTATAGATATAATAGGATAACTCCAATTTCTTGAAAACTTTCGATTTTAATAGGGTCTCTCTTTTTAATTCCGAGCATGGAAATGTGGAAGTCGGATCGACTACTGTCGCACGTTTACGTTCTCTCGTTTGGGACAACAGTGTTCCCAGATATAAGAGAGGAACGTTGTACCACATTTTGAGGCCACCGCTGCACGAAAAATGGCGCTGCTCTCGCGCTAAAGTCGTAGTTGTGTTGCCCTACTACACCGAACGCAACAGTTGTCATAAATTTCTTTCCGTGTATGTGGCGCCCTGACGATTACAGAGTAAACACTGAGCCTCTTCAGGCAGTAAGGCCTCTGTTAGGCTTTCATTTAGCGCCGCGTACTGTTTTGCAAAGTACATCTTTCCGCTAATTTTTCATTGACCAGAAGACACAAAGAAAAGAATTTTGAAAATTATTTTCAAGTTTCTTCTGAAAATTTCATGAAAGTTTGTCTTATTTTTTAGAATCTTGTTTGGAAACGGATTCTCCCTAAATTATATTTAATTTTTTGGCCTACATTTTTCTAGAAATTGGTTCTAAACATTATTAAGATGAAAAAAAATTAGCTTCTGTTGTAAAGCCTTCACTTGACAAATTTGTTTTGCTTTGATTAATGTTTCCATTTTCAGCATGTCGAAACCTGTTTTATACCTTGAAAACCGATTTATACAAAATAAACCGCAATAAACCGGTTTAAGCATTATCAGCACCCTCCCCTCTTACTTGCACACATGCCAATGGTTTTTCTTCAAAGGGGAAGATCAGTATATCTACACCCTATACATATGAACCAGAAGACACAAAAAAGAATTTAAAAAATTATTTTTAAATTTCTTCTGAATATTTCATTGAAGTTCTTATTTTTTAGAACTTTCTTTGGAAACGGATTCGCCCAAAATTATATATAATTTTTTGGCATACATTTTTCTAGAAATTGGTTCTAAACATTATTCCGATGAAAAAAAAAATGGGTGCAGTTCCGAATAGCTGAATTCTCCGATTTCCTTGAAACTCCGTATACTTATGTATACCATAAAAATCATGTTTTTTCCGTTTACTTGAGCCAATACGCAAAATTTCGCAAAATCGTTCAAACAAAAGTTATAGATCTCATCAACATACACATTTTTTGTTTCAAAACTTTTTTTTCTACAAGTGATAGTTTTCGAGAAAATTAGTGATATATCGATTTTCATGGAAAACCCATGAAAATCATGGACTTTTGTGTTTATATAAGCCAAGACGCACAATATCGCCAAATATTTCAAACAAAAGTTGTAGATCACTTGTCACAGAAATAATGTTGGTCAAAACCTTTCCCCTTTCGAAGGTCCCATGGGGGGGCGGAAAGGCACCCCTGTGACTTGTTACAGAAATAATATTGGTCAAACCTCTACCCTTTCCAACGTCTCGTGGGGGCGGAAACTCGCCCCTGTGACTGGTTACAGAAATTATGTTGGTCAAACCCCTACCCCTTTCCAACGTATCGTGGAGGCGGGAAGGCACCCCTGTGACTGGTTACAGAAAAATATTGGTCCAACCCATACCCGTTTCCAATGTCTCATGGGGCGAGGCAACCCTGTGATTGATTACAAATATGATGTTGGTCAAACACTTACCTTTTTCGAAGGTCACGTGGGAGCGGAAATGCACACCTGTGTCTAGTCACAGAAATAATGTTGCTCAAACCCCTACTCCTTTCCAACGTCTCCTGGGGGGCGGAAAGGCACCCCTGTGACTGGTTACAGAAATAATGTGGGTCAAACCCCTACCCCTTTACAACGTCTCGTGGAGGGCGGAAACGCACCCCTGTGACTGGTTACAGAAATGATGTTGGTCA